>CAUYQV010039349.1:0-65054 GCA_963574575.1 Galagoides demidoff | reverse complement strand
TAAAACAATAACTGAGAAAATGACATGAAGGCTGTGTTGATCAGTTTGATGGAAGTATTTCGGATTGCATGTGAAAACCCCACACTGTACCCTAGAAGTGCATTAATGTACATAGTTACCATTCAATAAAAAAAAAAAATACAAAATAAAAATGAACACATGACCAAGTGACAGAACTCTTATTAATTCCATTTAACAGATGAGGAAATTAAGGCTCAGAACCTTAAGCAAATTATTCAAGATCACACATATAGTTAGTAGAAAGGAGATTTAATACCATGTCTTCCTAGTTCAAAAACTCATCCCCTTAGGACGTCTGGCCCACAAATCCTGTTTCCAGGTGTTAGTAAAGGGCCAATTGGCGCTGTGAAAGTGGACACACACCTCCCTTAATATTGGCTGAGTGTCTTGGGTTGGGACCAGTGTTTAATCTACGGTGTTCTGAGCTCTGTTGCTGGCTGCCGGGTACCTTCCGGTTATACCACAATGTTTCAAAATAAGCTTTGCTAAGGTAAAGAATGTACTAGTTGAGCTATCTCCACATTAACTGTACACATCTTACAGAGGAGGTTGTGGGCATCCAAATGATGAGCTTCAAGAACACCCTCAAAGTCTGCAAAAAGTCCAGAAGAGGATCTGGGAAGATTGGTAGAGGGTTCAGATGTCTATCACGTAGAAATAAAGCTAATTTTTGTCCACAAATAATTAAGCGAGCAATAGCAGTTTATTTTCTATGATTTAGTTTCTGTCCCCAAATTTATCATTTTTATAGGTTGGTAGAAATTATTGCCTCATTAATTATTGCTGTCAATTTTCCACACTTCTTCCCAGAGTCCTGTCCAGTTTCCAGGGCCTTCCTCCATTGCCAGGATCTGTGAGTGACAGATGCTCTGGCTGTCCATCTGCAAAGTTGCTGTGAAATGCCCACCAACTCCGTTAACATGACCGCACTGTGGTTAACTGACTCGAATAGTTCCACACCACAATGCAGCCATTTTCCTAGCATTCCGGGACCTACCCAATAAGGTACCTTAAATTAAACTATTTCCCTACATCTACAGGATCCTTAACCCATGTGCTTCTCCAACAACCTGTCACAGGTCATAAACCAGGAGACTTTCTGTCTGGTGTGAATGTAAAGCTCTCATCTCTCCTGTCCTTGGAACTCTGGCCATTTTTCTCCAAGATACTCTCTATGTCCATACATTTCCTTCCTCTTACCTCCTACACAAACTCTCCCAGTTCTCCTAAGGTATTTGGATTTGAAAACTAAAATCTGAGATGGATGGGTGATGAAGTGGAGGGAGGTTTATAGACTACTTACAGCCCTCTCCCCAACACACTCACACATGATCACTACTCAACCCACAAAAAAGATTCAATTACCTGCTTACATATGGGCAGAGAAAAAAAAGGAAATATGAGAATAAAAGACTTTCAAGTTAATATCCCTAAGTATTACGCAGTCACATCGGCAAATGTGAAAAGTAGCTTTCTTTTATGGGTAGTACATGAATCAGTCTGTGTGGGAGGTGTGAAACCAGAGAAGCTTTGTTATGATTTTCTGTGTATGTATTCATGGTGAATGGGCTCATTTGGACCTTCAAATGGTGAAGTCCATTTGAGTGATCCCACTGAAGGCTAACAAATCAGGCACACTTAAGATTTGAAGGCAACTCCTCTTCTTCTTTGTTAGAAAATATTCTCTGAAAAGTAACACGTTTTCTGAAGGAATGAACTTGGGCAGGGAAAAACAGTAGGATAAAAGGAGAGTAATGAATGGAGCGATGATCTTGATGAGAGGGAGGAGAGTCAGGTGTTTTCAACCTGTCTGTGTGAGAACCCAAGGAGACATGGGTTACACATGGGATTGAAAAGCTAGTGAACGTGGCTTTGACCATGAAGATTTCTGAAATTAGAGCCTCGGTTTGGGACCAAGAGTCCACTAGCAACAGAAAATGCCTCCCTGTTCCATACCCCTGTTCATGGCTCAGGTGCTAGCAGGGAGATTATAAGATTTTGTAAGTGCTGGTCTGTGCCCTGATTTTCTGATGACTTGGATAGATTCACACAAGAGTTAATCTCAGTTTGGATCTGAAAAGTCAGCTTCAAAGGCACTCATCCTGTTCTATTATGTGCCATCCCAGGCATGTATCAGTCCACATATGGAGAGTACCTACCTATAAGTAGATAAGTAGCCAAGTGATGCTTACCACGGGGCAAAATAGTAACCTCTCAGATTACATGCCCAGGCCCTCATTTTCATTAGAGCCCTTATCCAAGACAGTTTCTAGTAGTAGGTGGTGAAAAGAGCATTACATCAACTATCATGCAGCAGACACTTTAATTATCTACAACTTTGGGTTTGGAGGGCCACTCAAGAGCACAGCAAATCCTGTATAATTGAGAAAGCCTGAGAAGGTCTCTTAAGAGCTTTAGAAAGGAAAGTTGAAATGTATGCATAAGTTTGAAAGCTGAATTATTAGAATACCTACATAATTTGCAGAATGTATTCAACTATAAATACATAAACCGCTGATAAGTCTCTTTACTAACCTAATCAGAAATTATGTAATCCATTTATCTGAAGTCACATACTTTGGACATACTATTGAATTAGGGACCTGAGAATGTGGTTCCATATACTATATAATTAAAAATTGGAACCAAGGTATTATAAATAAATACTTTTCATGATTATTAAGAAAAGAAAAACCTTTCCAAGTTGTTTGTTTACTAGATGCTTTTTTAGCTAGATTAAAAAAAAGAGTACCGTTTAGATAGTATGTACATATGTCACAAGTGAAAAATAACATTCAGGGATAAATATCTTTGAGCAAAGGGATAGAACTATTTTTAATTTATTGCACATGTAGCCATCTTTAGAATTTTAATTGCATTTCTATGATAAAAATACTAAAAGTCATACATGAAATAGATTTAAAGGCTAGAGAAGATGTTCATAAATACGAGAAATTTCTCAGGGGGATTTTCCACATCATGATACTATTTTAATGCTTTACTATAACTTTCCTGAAATGTTCTTTAAAAGCTGATTTGTTGGTGTGAACAGTAATCATATCACAAATGCAGTGTCCTGTTGAAAATTTAGCTCTCCACATTATACACATGTTTTAAAGGTAAAAGCACTCCCACACACACACTCTCCACTCTGCTAGAATTATGAAATAAATAGCTTTCCAAATATCCATACACTGAATATGCTTTTAAAAGGTACACGGAACTCCTAGAGATCAAAGAAATGATTTATATGGGCCTATGTAAAGTAGAAGTTTAAGACCCAGGATTTGGGCCACTTTTTTGTCATGGATTCATCTCATAAATATTATATTAGGTATGGTATTAAACATTGAGTATTTAGAAATGAATACAGCATAGTCTAGCCCTACAAAAAAGTTCTCAAGTGTGTAAGCAAGAAAGATGTGTAGAGACAAATTTCTAGACCAGGTGGCAAGTACTTTAACAGAATGTAGACCAAGTTGTGCAGCACTGGCAATAGAGCCACTAATGCCACCTCAGGGAACGCCTCACAGAGGAGATGTCAGTCATCCCAACTGCGTCCTCAAGGAAGGTAGGATTTACACAACTGAAAAAGAGGAGATAATTTCTAGTACATGATGGAAGTTTGAGGGCATGAGCTTGCTTCACTTCCCTCCTAATATCTTATCAAAATTAAAAATAAAATCAAGTCGTAAAAATTCAGCAAACCAGGACTTTTATGTACATATTTTTGAGCGGTGGATCAAGTTACTCCACTTCTGCTTAGAAAGAACATAAAATACAGGAAACATTTTGGGAACATGCTTGGCAAAAGGCTTCTTCAGGAGTAGATTTTACCCTGGACTAGCTTCAAGATCATCCATATCATAAGTTGGCAAGCATGAAGCCAAAAATGGTCATTAGGCACCAATGATGGTAAAGAACTCTTTCAAGAGGGTCTAGGTTACGTAGGGCAGATACTCTTTCTCTTTTGCTAACAGAGAATGGCAGCAATTATTCCTGGGAGGAATTTAGAGGCAGGAATTCCACGTGGGTGTGGTGACTAGTAAGGGACAGTAGAGCCTAAGCTGACTGCAGCCTTTAATGTGTTCAGAGGAATGAGGCAAAGGCACATCCAGTCAGCAGTGAGAGACTCCAGGCCCTTGTTTGGAGCACGATGCTCTCCTTGTTTGGAGCAAGCCTGCTTGTGCTTTTTTATCAACAGCAACATTCACTTCACAGATCCACTATAGCTGCGGACTCCAACTGCGCTGGTGCCCCAGATGAGCCAGCAAACTTCTGTGTTGACAGTGCTCCCATCACTTGCATCACTGCCTAAGCTCTTCTCCATCACATCAGCAGCAGCTTTAGATTCTCACAGGAGCACAAACACGACTGCAAGGGAGGGATCAAGGTTGAGTGCTCCTTATGAGAATCTAATGCCTGATGATCTGAGGTGGAGCTGAGGACACAAGCAACACACTTTGGGTGTACTGTCTCCCATCACCCCCACATAGGACCGTCTACTTATAGGAAAACAAGGTCAGGACTCCCACTGGTTCTCCATGATGGTGAGCTGTGTAAATATTTCATTATATATTTCGATGCAGCAGTAATGGAAATGAAGTACATAATAAACATAATGCACTGAGTCATCCTGAAACCATCCATGGTCCATGGAAAAATTGTCTTCTATAAAATTGGTCACAGGTGCCAAAAAGGTTGGAGACTGCGGAACTAAATCCTTCCTCTTTAGGAGAATGGTCTAAATAAACAGACCTTCCAACTTCTACTTGTGCTAATTAACAAATGCTTTCTACTTAAAAGAAAACAAAATTGAAAATAAAAAAGGAAAAAAAGAAAGAAATCAAAGGAAAGCACAAAACAGGAAGAAAAAAATGACAATGACTTTATAAAATCACATCTGAAAAAAGAGATAAAACACTGACATCAGAGGGAATATATATAATTCAAGAAAGTGACCATAACTTTAAAAACATTTTTATCCAATAACCTTAAAGTGATGCAAAATCATAATGCGCCTAAAAAGAACAGGCTGCTCTGGGAACGGAAGCAACTCGAAAAAGAAAAAGATTTCTTAGATATAAAAAAAAAGTTATTGCCATAATTTTTATAAAAAGTAAATTATAGCTTGGCACAACTGGAAAATTCCTCAGAAAGGAAATCTAGTTGTTGTTAAATAACACTAAAGAATTAGTGATGAGATTTTGTTTTAGACATAAACATTCAAAGATAATAAAAGAAGACACCAGCAAAAAGCATTTTAGAAGATGGAAAAGTCAGTGCATGGGCTGTGACAGATGTAAAGGATCTGTAGTCATGGGGAAAGCCTGCAAGCAAAGCTTTTGTGCTGCAGAGCCCCCAGACAATTGGGAATCAGCTGCAAAGCGCCCCTGGAGGTGAGGCTGAGAATGAACACTGGCTGGAATGCTATTTGAAGAGAGGTGTCCCAGTTGGGATATTTGACTCTCCAAGCCTCATGTTGAAATCTGATCCCCAATGCTGTGGCTGAATGAGAGGTTTTGGATCATGAGGGCAGATCCTTTATGAATGTCTTGGCACTGTCCTTGAGTGAGTTCTTGCTCTGTTGGTTCTGGCCAGAACTGGTCTCCCTCTCCCTCTGCCCCTCCCCGTCCTCCTCCCCCTCCCTCTCCCCAGAACTAGCCAGAACTGGTCTGAATCCTCTACTCCTCTCCCCTCCCCTCTCCTACCCCTTCCCTTCTCCCCTCGCCTTCCCTAACCTTCCTTCCCTCCCCTCCCCCCTCCTTCCCTCCCCTCCCCCCTCCTTCCCTCCCTTCCCCCTCTCCTTCCCTCCCTTCCCCTTCTCCTTCCCTCCCCTCCCATCCTCTCCCCTCTCCCTCTCATCTGTCTCTCTCCCTCTCTTTACACCATTTCTCCCCTCCCCTTACACTATGAGTGGAAGCAGCCCAAAATCCTTACCAGAAGCAGATGTTAAGACCACTCTTCTTGTACAGCCTACAGAAACATGAGCCAAATAAACCTTCTCTTTATAAATTACCCAGCCTCAGGTACTCCTCTGTAACAACATAAATGGAGTAAGCAGGTAAAATATCAAATTTTCAACCTCATGCAGCTGTCAAACTTTTCCTGCCTTCTATCCCCCCAACCTCCAGTTTGAAAGGTTATTTCTAGAGAGTCCAGCAGAGGAACTCAGAACTAGTGATTTAGGTGCACCACTCTGGTACTTTACTGAAAACAAAAAAATTAATAGAAAGCCTATATGCTAAACAAGCCTTCTTCCCCACTCAGCTCCCCAGACACGGACTCAGGCACATACACCTGCCAGTCAAATGTTGATGTTGAGATGGCAGCCTCCAACATAGGAGATAATCTGCCTTTGCTCTCTCGAACCAAGATTTCACCTATCTTTGAAATATAAAATTTTACTTTATCTTTGAAATTCTGAAATTCTGGATTTGAGTTTATGAGTCTTCATCTATATTGCCAACAACTTGACTTCATTAGTCAAAAGACTCATTTGTATTTTAAGTTCTGGAAAATTCTAAATCACTGTTCTTTTCGAATCATGTTTCTTTCTCCCTGTCTGAGTCATTTCTTCTGGAACTTCTGGTTATCTACTCTATCTTCCCTGCTTTTTTACTTTTCATTTTTACTTTTCATTTTTATACATAGATAAGCATGTAGTTATGGTAAATAAAACAGAGAAGAGCCATACAACCTTTATGGAGTTTTACCCATTGTAACATCATGCGAAACTCTACTACACTATCACAACGAGGATATGGATGTTGATACAGTTCAGATAAAGAACAGCTCCAATGCCCCTCCTGTTGCCCTTTTACAGTCACGTTGACCTCCCTTTTGCCATCCCAAACCACCCATTACATATCCCTTTTTTCTTAGCCCCTAGTAACTATTAATCCCATCTTCATTTCTATTATTTTTTTCATTTCAAGAATGTTTTAAAAATGGATTCTCACAACATTTGGGTGAACTCAGCATAATTCCATCAAGATCCATCCAGGGTGTTGGACGTACCAATAGTCCATTCCTTTTTATCCCAGGTAGCATTTTATGCTATGAATGTATCATCACCTGTTTAACATTTCACCAGTTCAAGGACATCTTGACTTTTTCCAGTTTTTAACCATGAATGAAGCTGTGTACAGATTTCTGTGATACCAAAGTTTATCAGAAGTGCAATTGCTGGGCTGTATTAGTTTCTATCTTTAATTTGATAAGAAAATGACAAGTGGTTTTTCGGGGTGGCTATACCACTCTCACAAGAAATGTAAATGATCCACCACTTCTTCATCCTCACCATAATTTGATTGTCACAATTTTATGTTTTAATCATTTTGTTAGGTATGCTGTGATATCATATGTGGCTTTAATTTTCATTTTCCTGGTGGCTTATGATGTTGAATAGATTTTCATGTGCTCATTTCCATCCACACATGCCCCCTGGTGAAATGTCTGTTCCTGTCTTTTGCCCATATTCTAATGGATTGTTTGTTTTACTGTTGAATTTTAAGAATTTATTTTGTATTCAAGGTGCTAGTTATCTCTAGGTACTAGGAACTTGCAAATTTTTTCCTCTTGGACTGTAGTTTGTTTTTTCATCTTCTTACTAGTGCTTTGCAGAGAAAAATTCTCTAATTCTAATGAGAGCCGAGCTACCAAGTTTTTCATTTATATGTTGTGTTTTTGTATCAAATTATTCCCCGAGCTCCAGATCCTGAATATTTTCTCATTTTATTCTAAAAGTTTTACAGTTTTATATTCTACCTGTAAGTCCACATTCTAGTTAGAGTTAATTTTTATGCAAAGTGTGACATTTAGATCAAGGTTCATTTTCTTTTGCCTATGAACATCTAAATGTTCCAGCACCAATTACAGGAAAAGCTCTTTTCTCAATTAATTTTTTTGCCCTTATTAAAAATTTGTTCAGTATGTATAAATATATGTATGTATATACATATGTGTATATTTTTATATACATATGAAATATATATTATGTATAAATATGTATATATGTATATATATGTGTAAATTTTTTGCCTTTATTAAAATATGTTCAGTATATATACTATATATGTATAGTATACATTAGTGATCTGATTAATAACCAGCTTTTTCTTTTGTTGATTTGTTTTACTTTCTTGTTTGAAATTCATTGAATTTTATCATAATCTTTGTTATTTCCTTTATTCTTTCTTTGGTTTGACTGTTCTTTTTCTTGTCTTTAGATAAGACCTTATATTATGAATTTTCTTTTCTAATATCTTTTCACATTTAAAACATGTATTTGTCTCTCCATGCTTAATTGTGGATTAACTATGCATTACTTAATCTGCATACACATTACATATTGACCTACAAACAATCTAAAGAGTCTCTTCCTTTTATTTGTATTATATTTCAAATGTTTTATTTTCCACTTAAGGATTACAAATTGATAATTGATTTATTTTAAACGCATCTAAACTTACTGACTTTTTGCTTTCTAGTTTGATATTTTTTGTACGTAATCTGCTTCCCCTTGAAAGGGAATCTGTTGCAGAAGTACCTTGAGCTGATCTTCCTACAAGAATCCCAGGATCTGGTGTTCTTTCTGGAAAGGGCATAACCAGTGGCTAAGCAAGATGAAGCTTCTGTTGTGTAACCATTTCTGATTACAATGGGACCCCTTTACAGGCAATTTTGTGCTAGAATTCCCTGGTAGGTTAGCTGAGATTTAATCCCACCTGCACTATAGTTTATGGTACTTTCTACCTATTCCCCTCACTTTTTACAGACCTGTACTGAAAGGCTTTTCATTAATATTCTTGCTTTCTCTCTTGTTTATCTCATGCAAGAATTAACCCCAATAAATCTCTTGCACTGCTAACGTGATACTTTCTACATCACCCAACTCACACACTAAATTGAAGTGATTTAATTTTTTTTTGCCCTATTACTTGCTTTTTCTCTAGGCAAATATTATTCTAACGAATGAGTTTGTTGGTTTTCATATCATTTCCTCATTTAATATGATATTTTAAAGTTTTTTCCCACATAACAATTTTTGTTCCACATTATAGTTTTTATCTCACCGGAGAATAGAGCTTTTCAGAATTGTTTCCACGTAATTCCTATGGGTTCACATCAGAACAGCACCTTGTGTTATTGGTCATGATTACTATTCCTAGAGAAATATTGAGTTTTATGGATAATACCATAGTTGGTTTAATCTAGTTGCTCCATGGGAGACTCTGTCTCCTCTTGACAGTCCAAGCAGCAAGTAGACCCTTATTTTAAATGCAGTCTTATAAATACCCAGGCTTGTTCATTAAATCTTTCAACCAAAGGCCTTGGACAGTGAGCATAATTTTTTTTCAATATCTTCTCCTGAGCATTTATAATTCCATCATTTCCCAATGCTGAATTCACCAACTCTAGCTATAGATACCTTTCCTGAGTTTCTGTTCTGCCTACTAAAATGTCTATCTGCTGGGATTTGCTTTTTTTTTTTTTTTTTTTTTTTGGATTTGGTTTTTATTATACACATCTACTATTTACATACATATGTAAACTAGTGGTATTATCTCAAGTTAAAATTTAAGGGCAAGGACTTTGAAACAAAAATTATATACTTTTTGACCCAAGTTACTAACCAAGTTCGATTGTTTTGAAATACAATTGAATATAGAGCCATAAAAAATATAGAGGTTTGAGCATGTAATAACTCAGCAAAAATGATTCCAAGGTATGGTCTAAAGAAAAAATTACAAAGCACACAAAAGTGATCCAAGAAATGGGAAAGAACTGAAGAACAACTGTATAAGCCAGCAATACACAGAAAAGCAATACCAGTATGAAATAAAAGTGCTATGAAGTGTCCTTTGGAAGCTAAGTCAAAGGGCTCTGCAAAGAATTTATTCAAAAAAAAATGAAATCTATTAATAAAGGGAACAATTATGAATCCAGAAGCTCTTAAGGTATAAGGATGGAGTGCTTCCAAAATGGTGGAGTAAGAACTTCAGAAATCATACGCCTTCATAAAAGCAATGAGAACAATGTAAGTTTGCAAAATTAACCTTTTATCAGCTCTAGAAATAACAGCTTATAATAATCTTAGAAGTAGTTTTCAAGACAGACAGTTGAATATAACAATATCAACAAGGGTTTGTGTCGTTTTAACTCACCTTATTTCCATCTTCCTCTCTCCAGCTCCATCTTGAAAATCATCAGTCTAATAGCCATTTGGAGAGGACAGAATGGATTTACAGCTCTCCTAGAAACTCCATACAAGTATATTATCACTCTTTGGCCTCTGTCAGCAGCCTAGAAAACCCCATTTTCTGGGATTATCTCTATTTTCCCTAACTCATAATTTGATTATAAGAAAGTTTATGCCCAGGAAATTTAGTGAAAATAAGCAGTAGCAATTTTTTAACATCTCTGCTGCCTGTGGCAGTGATGCTAGTTGAGGCAAATGATGGGCCACAAACCTTAAAAAGAGAATCCTGGAAATAAGAAGCCCAAAGGGAGATTTGATAAACTCTAGCAAATTCCTGGGAACTCATGAACCTTTTCAAGAGAAACCTGAAAAAGCCTTAATTAATTACCTATGGCTGATCCTATATTTCTGTTTAAGCAAAAAGTGAAAGAGAACATATAGAGAGAAACAATTTTTTTTTAAAAAAAGGAATTCTGGATTTGAAAGAAAATTAAATATTTACTAGAGGTTCCCATCAGCAGACGTGAGATGGCAAACTTAAAAAAAAAAAAATCACCAAACTTGAAAATAGGTCACACATATTAACCAGTCTGAAAAACAAGGGTAAAAAAGAATTAAGGAAAAATAAGACCCTTGGAACACCATTAAGCATACCAATATATGCATAAGAAGAATTTCAAAAAGAAAGGAGAAAAAAGCAGAAAAAATCTTTGAATTAATAATGGTGTACATCATTCTTTTAAAACTTCTAAAATCTGATTGTAAAAAACATTGATCAACACATCCATGTCAACAAACTCTAATATGGATAAACTCAGAGATCTACACCTATCATAGTCAAAGTTTTGAAAGTCAATGACAAAGAGAGACTCTTGAAAGCAGCATGAGATCAACAACCCATCACATATACCAAACCCTCAATAAGATTAACAGCTGACTTATCAGAGACCATAGAGGCAGAAGGTAGTGGGGCACGTTGAAAGGAAAAGAATTTCAAACAAGAAATGCATATCCAGCAAAAACTATCACTTAAAAATAAAGGAGAAATTAACACATCTTTTTCTAAACTAGTAAGTTAGTTGTAATCCTAGATGTAACCATCAAGAAAATAAGTCAAAAATTAAAACAAGGAAACTAAATGACACACTAGAAAATGCTTACATGATACAAGTTAAGAAGTTAATTGAAGAATGGAGGGAAAATAAATAAGAGCAGAAACAAAAAAATTTAGAAAACACATAGAAAAATGACAAATATAGATTCCTACTTTATCAGTAATTAGATTAAATGTAAGTAGATTATGCACACAAATCAAAGGCAGAATGGCAGAAAGAATTTTAAAAAGTGATTTAACTACATTTGAAAGAGACTCACCTCAGATTTAAAAACACAAAGAGTTCATAAACAAAAGTGGAAAGAGCTGCTCTTAGGATTCTTTCATTTACTTTGACTTAAATCATCTCTTGATGATAAACCTTTGTGAAGTTTGTCTTTCAATGAAACTCCCAGGTATTTGTGGAGCTTCTTATATCTGTTTATCTAAATCCCCACCAAGACTAAGGACATTTCCTTTAATGTTCCTTCAAATAGATTTTCCCAAACTTTTTGCTTCTTCTCCTTCTCCCTCCAGTATACCTATGACTCTTAGATTTGGACACATTACACAGTTCCATATTTCTTGAAGGCTTTGTTCATTTCTTTGATTTTTTTTTCTTTCTTTCGTTTTGTATTACTAGATTAATTGTAAAGGCTTGTTTTCAAGCTCTGAAATTCTTCTGCTTGGTCTAGTCTATTACTGTACTTTTCCACCATATTTTATAATTCATTTAATGAATTTTTCACTTCCAGAGTTTGAAAAATATATATCTCTTTTAAAAATTGTCATTCATATCTTGAATTGTTTTTATGATTTCTTTGTGATGGTTTTCAACTCTCTCTTCGATCTCCTGGAGAATCTTTAAAATCAGCATTTTGAATTCTTTATCTAGTATTTCAAAGATTTCATTTTGATTTAGCCATTGCTGAAGAGTTACTGGGATCCTTTGAGGGGTATTGTAAAACTTTGGTTATTGGTATTTCCAGCATTATTTCTCTGGTTCCTTCCTCTCTAACTAGACTATTTCTTTTTATTTTTTAATGCATTTTTGATTGGATCAGTTTCGCCCCCCTTCCTATTTGAATATGTCACTAATGTATGTTGTGTGTGATATCCTTGCTTCAGTTCTGGGTGTTTTTCATGGCTGACTCTGTTTGAGTTTCTTAGATATAGATAGCTTTCATATAGTGGCTTCGTCAAGTGCTGGTTGTAGCAGCAATGTACTGAGCGTCTGAGCAGATTGGAATTGAGAATGGTGGGGGTGTTAGGAAGTTTATTTCATTCGCCAGAATTGTGCTGCTTTGTCGGTACTTTTTCATTGGGTTGGGCAGTTCAGCCAGTTTACCAGTAGGTGACACCCATGAGTAAGAAAGAGCCAGCTCTGGCAAGTGTGGATGGGCAGTATCTCCATGGCAGGCATAAGCCCCCTCCCTGACCTGAATGAGCTGAGATCTCCCCAGGGGGAGGGAGCCACACCAGCTCTACTACTAGGCCTGTAGGAATGTGATATGCCTCTCCATCACCACCACCACCCGTCCTGGTGCTTAGAACTTACAGATCAGTCACCACTGTATATCTTTGGGAAAGCTGTTGTTCACTGTAAAAAGGATGAGGGACCTGACCCCTTGTGCAAGCCTAGACCCAGAGGGCACACCTCCAATGATAACACTGTCACCACTAAATACCATAGAATGACCATCAGCAAGCACATTGGTGTGGTTCCAGGAAAGCACACCCAGCTGTGTCTGCAGCAGGAGACAGAGGGGGAGAAGGACCTCTCTCTGCATCTCCTCCAGTGGCTGTCTGGCAGCTGGAGTAGAACCAAGGTCCTCCCCACAGGGCTCAGCACAGCGGTGGCTGCTTCTTGCCTGAAAGAAACACAGTCGCTCTGACCACCAGCGTCAGTCCCCTTCCACTAAAAGTGGCATTTCCTGTGTGGACCAGACCACGAGTCCCCCACATTTTTGGCACCAGGGACAGTTCTCATGGAAGACAATTCTTCCACGGACGGGAGTGTAGGGCTGTTGTATGGTTTGGGCATGAATGAAACCCATTACACCACCATCTCAGGACATCAGGGATCAGATTCTCCTAAGAAATGCACAGCCTACATCTCCCACGTGTGAAGTCTGCAGTCGGGGTGCTCCCATGAGCATCTGTTTTATTGATTTCCACTCTCAACTTTTGTATTTCCTTCTTTCTCTCATTTTTGAGTTTAATTTGCTCTTCTTTGTCTATTTTCTCAAGATGAAAGTTCCACTTTCTGTTGTGAGATCTTTCTTTTGCTCTCACACCTCCTTCAATGCTGTAACTGTCTAGTAAGCGATGCCTGTTCGTGTCCAGTACATTACTGGCATGTGTGTTCATTGGTATTGCATTCAAAATATTTTTAAATTTTATTCTGATTTCTCTATTGACTCACAAGTTTTTAGATATACTCTTTTAAAATCAATCAATATTTCAATATTTCCTTGAATTTATGTTTATTTCTAATTGAATTATAATTACAAAATCTAATTGAATTTTAATTAATTCAATCTTTTAAATTCATTGAGTTTATCTCTATTCCCTGACAAATGGTCTATTTGTGAGGAAAGCTACATATTTTCTTGGAAAGATTGTGAATTATGTTGTTGGTGGGGGAGTTAAATGTTTCTATAAATATCACTCAAGTCAATTGAATCAATAATATTTTTCAAGTCTTATATATTGCCTATTTTATTTGTAATTTTTTTAGAAATTATTGAGTGTGGGATATGGAAATCTCCTATAGTTTGTGCTTTATATATTTTGGGGTTCTGTTGTTAATTGTGCATACAACTATGATTTTTGTTATCTTCTTGGTGTATTAATACTTTTATGAAACTATCAATGTTCATAAAGATACATAACTATATTCTTTGTCTCCAAAATTATGTCCATATTTGCATAGTAGTCTTTTTCCATCTTTTTACTTTCAACCTAATTTTAAATTTTGTTTTAATTTTTTAATTTTATTTTTAACTTTAAATGTGTCACTTTTAGACAACATATAGCTCATCTTTTATTTTCATTACAACAATCCCTGTCTTTATGTAGAAGTAGTTATGTTTACCTGTGATTTTTAATATATTGATTGATAATTTTTTGACAATTGACTTTTTTGTTGTTGTTTATTGTTGTTGTGTTCTTGTTTTTCCTCTAGGGCATATGCTTTTTTTTGTTATTTTAATATAGTTTCAGTTTTATATGGTTACTTTTGTCATTTAGTTAATAAAAGGTATTATGTAAATTCAGAAAAAATTGGTTTGGTCAAAGGGTTTTAATATATGTAGAACTTGTAGCCCTGCATAAATCAACTGAGGAACAGTGAAAGTTTGACTAAAGGAAACCTGTCAGGCAGTGGTAAATGCAGAGACTAAGAGTTTGAAGCCTTAGACTTCAGTTCACTGTTGGTGATTAGATGCCGTGTTGTCTCAGCTAGTTATGGGTAAAAAGCATACCAAACACAGAAACCCAGGAAATTCCAAAAACTATGGAAGAAGAGCCAGAAAAGTTTCTGAGAAGAACCAGTCAGAAACAGAAAAAGGAAATAATGGTATATTAAAAGTTAAGACAAAAGCACATTTCTAGAAGGGAAGTCCACATTATAAACTTCCGGAGATCAGCCATTCCTGGCCCATGCTTCTTAGGCTGGTTACCTTCCCCAGTAGCCAGTTGTTACCTACAAAGACCTGGTGACTGTACAGCATCCACTAAAATGTTGATTGGAAATGTTTCCTTAATATAAGACAATAAATTGGCTCACAGAAATGTTTCAATGAGACATTTTCTATAAAAGAAACATTTTTACTAATGTTGTCTAATAACATAAATCATGGGTATTTATTGATGACTATTTATAGATTTGCCCTAGCGAAGGAGCATGAATTAACAAAGAGAAGGTCTTGGTAGAATTTTCCTTAGAAGTGGATTCTCCTATTCATTATAATGCAAATCTTATGTGTGGAAAATGTAATAGAAGGTAGTAAAAGAGGTCTTTAATTCAGTTTTGAAGGTCTTGTTAGCTTAAGAAACACATACTTGAAAAATGCAAAATTAAGAAGATATTGTTGCATCAAAGAGCCTAATAGTGTTGAAACTGAAGAAATGTGAGGGCTGTTTTATGGGTTGCTAGACAAACATCATGAACATCTATAAAAGTACATAATCAACAAGATGTGATGCATCAAGGTGGAGGGCAGGGGAATAAGAATCTCAACCTTATGATTTCTCCTTACCTTGTTTCCAAGCTTTTGGTAACATTATTTTTTCCATTTCCTGAATACGCATTTATTGAACACCTGTCAAGTGCCAGACACTAGGTACTTGAGGTCCATTAGTGAACAAAACAGATAAAAAAAATCTCTGCAGGCAAAGAGATGACATTTTGATAGGGGAAGACAGATAATAAATAATAGACATATTATGTAAATAAGTAATATAGTTTCTATGATTTAAAAATATTTCATTTGGTTAAATGTTAAGATATTGTTCTCTGAGATGCTCTGGCAAAACACTTAGCAAATAAAGTCACCACCGTCCTTGCGATCTTGTGTATAACAAAGGCTTTTACTGGCGTTGGTCCATTTCTTGCTTTCTGAAGTCTGGTGCTTTAATTCATCAGTAAGTCAGAAGTCCCATATCCGAAAATATAAAATTTATCATGTTAATATCATAACATTTTGTTGTACTAGCATTTGAGAGCAACTTTACCTTTAAACTTACTTAGGTTGGGGTACTATGGCATATGCCTGTAGTCCCACTTACTCAAGAGGCTGAGGTAGGAGATCAATTTAGCCAAGATGTTTGAGGCTGCAGTGAGCTGTAATCGTGCCCCTGAACTCCAGCCTAGGCAAGAGAGCATGAAGCCATCTCTAACAAGAAAAAAAGGCAGGGAGGGGAGAAAGAAATAGATCATTTGGCTGTAAGTAATTTATTTAACTTAGCTTGACTATGATTTTTTGCTATTATTATGTGTTGTAAGAAACTCTTAGAAAAATAAAATTAAAAATCCAACCTATAAAATTTCAAAGGTAATGAAATTTTTTTGAATACTAAAACTAATAGTTATTTTCCATGGTGTTTATGAACACTTTATTAAATTTTATTTACATTGTGATTTGACATTTCACATTTTATACCTGATAATTTTTTACATGTCAAAAATTGTTTTTTCCACTAATTCCCCAGTGACAACAATAGTTCAGGGCACAAAGTGGGTACTCAACACATATTTGTTAAATAAAATGAGAAATGAATGATCTTAATTTTTTTTAATGTATGTAGACCCCCTAAAACTTGTAAGCCAAGGAACCTTTATAAAAATACACCCAAAATCACAAAAGAGCTGGATATGATGTTTTTCTCTTGTGTCTATATTAAAAAATCCAGCATTTTCACTATAAAATTCTCTGCTTGTAAACGTGGTCTATCTCTTTCAATAAAATTATTTATCTGGCTGAAATATCTTAAATTTAAGATAGGGAACAGAGAGGGAGTAGAATGTGAAAAATATAATATTCACATAAAATAGAAACTTCTATCCAGGATATGTATGAATTTAGAGGCCATAGCAGCAAGCAAATTACAGAAACAAACAAACAAACAAAAAAATACAAAGCTGTTGTAGACCAAATATGTTTTCTGGACAATGAAAAGCTGAACTTTTGTGGGAAAAGAAATGCTGTTGTTTAACCTTTATGTTGATTTTAGAAAATAATTTAAGAAAATTCAATGACTCTCATGAATCCCACTATTTTTAATAAGAAAACTAGAAAGTAGATAGTATTCAATAATACAGTAGGGAAATTATAGTTGATGATAATTTCTTTTATATTTCGAAATAGTTAGAAAAAGTAGAACTGTAGTATTAACCAACACAAAGAAAAGTGTTTGAGGTGATTAATATCCCAATTACTCTAATTTGATCAATATATCTTATACAGGTATCAAAATATCCATGTACCTCCTAAATGTTTACAACTATAATATATCAATTTAAGAACTACAAAAAAGTAATAAATAATTTGCTTTGAGTATCACTTCTCATCCTTGCTGTGTAAAGAAACACAGTCAGAGTGAAACACACTAGGAATGAAACATTGACATTTATTTCCTGAAGAAGCACAGGAGACTTATTGGAAGTACTTTGGGACCACCTCTATTTTGGGACCACCTCTTTTGAACACATCTATAACAACTGACACTCCAACTTGAAATAAATGATTACACCACGGGAATTTTATAACTAATAGCGATTTCCTCTCAAATTATCTCAACCCAAAAATAAAGACTTTGAAAATCACCGTTCTTTCTCTCCAGGATTAGTTTGTTCTAGCTCTCTGCCGTGACTACAGAGAGACTGAGATTCAAACCTGCGATAGGAGGCATTGCACTTACTTGACACAATTCTTCCTTGGCAGACACTTGTTAACATCTTACAGTTATGCAAGGTAACAAGATTAGGTCTGGGCAATATGCCATTGGGAGCAGTGATGTGAATTCCTATTAAAGCACAAGAGAGGGCCGAGACCATCCAGATGACTCTTCTGATGCATCCATTCAAGGGCATTGTAGTATGACCGCGCAATTTACTAGGAATGAACACATGGGGGAGACAGAGAGCAGATGGAACCCTGGGCCTGAGTAAATAGTTGCTCCCGAAAGCCTCCTTCCTGCTCTGTTCCAGATTTTGTGTGAATAAGAAATAAACCTCTGCTGTGTTAAGCAATTTAGAATTGGGGTCTTGTCTAAGACTGTACCACAATCTTCACTCTTCTGATACCATAGCCAGTTGTGCAAAATGATCTGCACATAAAACTTTTAAATAAATAAATTCCACTGAGGCCTGGGTGAAGGCCTTCAAGGGCATTTCCAGTTATGTGACATTTATCTGACCCAGCTATGCCAATATAAAAACACCAGTAAGTTGAATCTATATAATTTCTAAAACATAACTTTAATTCCAAAACAGAATTTTAGAAAGTTTCAAAGATACTTTTCCTTTCTCCATATGGTGACCAATGAATCCCTTAATGTTATTTTTATGCCAAGATTTAGCAGAGCAAATGGTCAGGACTTTAAACTTTCTAACACATTTCTTAGAAGAGATGAAATATTTCCTTTATGGAGAGAATGCAACGTGGAGGGTGACATTGGACATATTGATTGAATAGCATCACAGGGCCCATATCTGGGCAAGTTCCAAGTTCATAGCAGAGGTTCATCTGCTTACTGTCAATGGAAGGCTGAAAGCAGAACATGAGCCAGTAACTTTTTCCAGAGTCTCCAAATGCCTACCACTTCATCACACAGTGTGTGGTGTCTGTTGGGTCTCTCTCCAACAAGGATCAAGGGGTCAGCATAATAGGAAGGTGAGAGTCAACCACCAAAGATGCACAAGGGGATCCCTGACCATCAGCTATTTCACTATCAATTCTAGTTTCCTTAAGGGATTTAAAACTGTCACTATGTTAAGCACCTATAATAATCTCAGGCAGCAGAAAAAATACAGGATTTTCCCACATAATATTATAATAGGACTTATGCCGTATGGTGCTCTCTGCTCTCATGAATTTCTGGGTCTTGTGGGATATGATTTCCAGTGTGGCAACATTACAGTGACTGTTGCCAGACTTAGCAGAGTTGACATTTGATTTTCAACGTTTAGAAATGGTCTTTTCCTCATCCCTTCACAGCTATGGCCACCATATCTGTTGATTGTTTCCTTGTGTTTTAAGTAAAAGAAAATAGAATATAATTGCATTTCTGAAATGTCTTAACATTGTATCAGAAAATTAGTGCAATGAGGAGGTCTGACAATAAAGATGGTAAATCACATCTGCCCTAAGGGATGGAATCCTACATGCTTTACAATATTTTTGTTCTAAAAGAGTTAACTACTCTGGATTCTCATTAAAATTAATAATACTTTAAGAAATTGTTGAGAGAAATATATCTACCTAAATATTTTCATTTGCTTTCATATAGTTTTATTATTTCAAATACAAATATCATATACAGAGGGGGTCAAAAAAGGGTTGCACATTTTAAGAAAGATCTTTTAAATTATGTATACATTTTTGGCACCTCCATATAGAGCTAAATGTCTGCTTTTACTTATTAATTATAAACACTAGACATTAACAATCTTATATTTTCTGATTTGGTCTCTCTTTTTCAAATAAGTTTCAAAGTTTAAAAGAAAAATACATATTTCTAGAATTAATTCTAGCCCATCTTAAAGATCAAATTGTAATGCTATTGGGAAAATTTGTATTTCTCCAATGATTGGAATTATCTTCATACCTAAAGCAATGTCATATTATAAACCACTGTCTAATAGTCTGTTAAATCTGTATAGTTTACGGTGATGGAAATATTTTCAAAATAAACAAAACAAAAACATGTAAGAGAGAATCATGTCATTAAAAGAAACTATACAATAATGAATATTTGAGAAGGTTCATCTATGTCTTGAGAGGTCATTCTTTAAGGAAATAAATGAAATAATTCTGGTTTTTTTACCCAGTTTGATTAGCTATCAAAATGAAAGACTGAAAAAATAAAAACATACCTAACCATTCTTTTGTCCAACTTTTGGCAATATTCTTTCTTTCTGATCTACTTTTACAAAAGTAGACAGTATTTAAGAAAAAAAAAATTAAATGTTTTCATTGCATATGGGTAACACAGTGGCAATTCTATGGAATAGGGAGCTGGTTTTCTGTTTGATTTCATAAACTTTTCTCCTATTCAAGACTATTTAAACCCAGCTACCAGAGAGGACAGTCTCTGCGAAGGCATTATAAGGGTGTTTACTAAAAGTAAATGCAGTAGAACCTCCATAGCTGCCCACCTCCCTACCCTGACCACCTCGTTAGGTGCATGGACAGGACATGCACCAGATGACATGTATTAGTACAATAGGCCTAGTTCCTTGACCACCTCCATATGTTGACCAGTTTATTACCATCCGTTGGGTGGTCAACGTACAGAGGCGCTACTGTATACTTGAGTAAATGAGTAATAAAATTAAGGTCATCAGATCAGAAAAGTAAAAAGTAGAACTTAAAGGAAGCAAGATGTGACTCATAAAAAGTACAAAACTTAGTGCAGCTAATGTTTTGACTATGCAACTAGTTCCCAGTCACTAGAAAATTCCTCTCATTTAAATCATCTCATTTCATCCTTGCGCTAAGAACAAAGCACCATTTAACATATTTTGCAGTTGCTACTTCTAACGCGTGATGTCTTACATCTGCCACCTATTTCTCATACTCACACTGGGGAATGGGTCACTATTATTTCATGAGGAATCTGAGAACATTTAGTCAGGTCGCTTGACCCACAACTGCTGCTTTCCAGAGGAAGCCTTTGCAGTCAACATCTTACATCATCTCCATGAAATTGAAAATGATCTGAAAGCTGAAGTTTTGGTGACCAGATAAGTCCCTGTAATTGCTCATCTTAATGAACCTAATGGTAACTCAATTTGGGGGTCTAATTCTCAAAACACATAAATTGTATCTTTTTCTTGAGTCATGACTATATATTAACATAACAAAATCATTACTAACTTAGTGGTAAAGTAAAGATGTTCATGCTGTGATTCTAATGATTCCCAGGGAACTACAGTAATTAGGGGCAGAGTTGTGTGGGGATCAAGGATCGGGGCTCCAGGGTCAGCTACCTGACTTTGAATCCCTGTCCTGCCACTTCTACGTGACCTTGGGAGTAATTGACTTTGCAGAACTTCAGTTTTAGTAGTACATATATCACAGGACTTCTGTAAGAATTATAAGTATAGATGCATTCACAGAATCTAGAATGGTGCTTAGCCCAAGCAGTTTCTCAACGATGGTTAACATGCACTTGCACTCTGGGATCTTTATACATCTGAGCCACATGCCATCCCATCCTAAGATACCTTCTCTACCAGCCCAATGATGGTTCTGAAAAATCCAGTTTCCATTCCTATCTCAACTCTGAATCTCACTATGTCATCTCATTTGAGGGAAGATCATTGGGTTCTGCTTATGTATTGGTGTGAACAACCTGGGGTATGTGGAAGTGTATGAGAGTTTATTCATTTGTCCAAAGCTTTCCGAGACAAAGCTAACCTGAGTAGGATTTAGGATGTGAAATAATATTTTAACTCAACATTTCTTTAATTTTTTCTCTCCTTATTGTGTTTTTATAGGAAGAAAAAATGACTGTTTCAAATCCACACACAGAGATCCTACAGTTGGCAGAGACCTTTATGCTGTATCATATTGATGGTATTTTTTTTTAATCACTGGAATAGAAATTTTCAGTACTTCCATGCTAGTTTCCTAAAGACCCAGGAATTCTGTTTTCTGTTTCCAGAAAATCTCATAAGCCTTACGAGATTTAGTTTCCCCTAACGGATGCATTGCAATAATAATCCTTCTGCTTCCAACTTCACAGGGATGTGGAGGGATTAAATGGAGTAAGAGATGTAGGTGTGACATGGAAACCAGAGTGCTCAAAAGTGTTGGTTAAATATCTGAATTCCTTGAGAACAAAGATCATTACTACGCCTGGGACATGCTAAACATGCAATAACTATCTGTTGAAATGAATAAAAGCATTGTTATTAGCTCTGAAAAAAATTAACAGTGGTTTATAAAATTGCACAGGAAAGATACTCTTATTCAGCAAACAATTAGAACCAACAAGTAATTAGAACCAGTGACTAATAGTAAGAAGCGATATGCTTTGGCCCAAACGCAGAAGAATTCAAAGAAATTTCAACATGTGCACCTTTAAAAATAAAATGAATCTTTGTCATCTGCATTTCTAAGAAGGAAAAAATTTGGTTGCATTGGAAATAAGAAATAGTGAGGAGAGAATTTTCCTGTGAACCAGATGGATTATTTTTCAGCTCTTAGGAAATACTGTAACCAGCCACCATAAAAGCCTCCGACTGAGATGTTTAAAGGTGAGCAGTTCTAGCCTTCAACCAGGCAGCTTGGGGGAGGGGTGAATTGCTGTGCAAAAGAACAGGGAGTCATGTGGTCCAACTGTAAAATAGAAAAATTGCATGTAATTATTTTGCAAGCAGAGTACAATGATGTGAAAGGAAGAACTAATGATGATGCACTCAGCTTGTTAGAAGCTTTTCCTTCTGGGGAGCTCAAGGTTACAAGAAGTGCTGCTCACTGGATTTTTGTTCTTTTCTTTCCCTGGATACATAATGTTACAATAAACCCTGCACAGAGGGGGTTAATGTTGCGAGGGTGATTTTAAATAATTTCTACGACCAAAGCCAGAGATATATAAGCCTGGCAATAATTCTCCCTGACTTCAAGCATCCTATATTGATTGATTAATTATTCCACCAATGAACTAACAGGTATTGACCTTATCTGGTTGAGTAGCATTTAGCCAAAAGTCAGTAATCTACATCGATCACTTAATGGAACATCAAAGCTCAGCATTCTGACAGGTTTATGTCATTCAGCAAAAAATCTGTCTATGTTTTTGCTGATACCTTGCCCTTTTGTATCAAGCAATCTTTACAAAAAACAAGAAGCAATGAAAAAATTAAATCTTGGAAATGATGCTTTGTTATGTAAAAGGTAGTTCTTGGGCCATTGCAAAATACTTCTGCTAAGACCCCCATTAGGGGTTTCTTTGCAATCTGAAAAGCCATTTTCTGCATGCTTGTGATATACGATATCTTGATGAAGCATGAAATTATCAAAACAATGAGCCCTGAGATAATTAACACGAGAGAGCAGAGCTGCACAGAGGCAACCCTGAACAAGTGGCGTTCTCTAGGGAAGGGTAAATGTAAAGAGAACTTGGGCCAGTGATTCAGAGTAAGGATCTATCCTTGCCCATTCTAACTGCCAACATCCTCATCAAATATTCAAGCAAAGTTTACTGATTCTTACACCTCTGTATCTACTTCAATGATTAGAAGAGTTTGTTATATAAACAACAGAAAGATATACTGATAATTTCTAAACCCACTTTTACAAAAATTATATGCTTTAACATCACATTTATATACAGTGTATATGAAACATACACAGCATATTGTTATTACAGTTTTGTTTCCTCCTCACTAAAGGATTGGTAGTGAAATCTCCCCAAGCATGGCCTCTGGGTAATCCTTCTGGGAGCCTCTTCAATGACTCCAGTGCCACCGGTATAGGGATGCCCATTTCTAGCTTCAGAACTCTTATTTCTAAGTTTTAATTATTGGTAATGCACTTGACTCAAGCAGTTACTCAAGTCATTCAAGGCTTTTGAAAAGCCTTTCAGGAAGATGCTGCTGCTTTCCAACATGTGAGGGCATTGTGCCCTTTCTGTCCCGTATCCCAGATGGGCTGCTCCCTCCACCTCTGTGCTCCTGAGGACTGCTCTGCGGCCTGTGGATCCATCTCCAAATGCCCTAGTGGTAAATGACAGGTCTATTGAGTTTAAAGCTCTTTCAGTGGGAAACGGCCATTCCTGCTTAGAGTCTTGGCTCCCACAATTGCCAAGCACCATTTTTGGCCGGCTACTTGCTTTGCCCAAAGGGCCTTGCTTCTTTCTGCCCACTGGAGACCAGCCACGCATCGCAGTTCCCCTACCGTTCCATACGCTCGACTTATGTCTGGGATTTGTTAAATAAGTAAAACTGAACTTTCCTTTTACCAATAAAATGTGAATATTGTTCACAACCAATCTAATAATCACCATCTATAATAAAAATGCTAACTAGACTTCAGCCTGGATTTTAACCGTGTGGCTCATATGGATTAGCTCCGTGGCCCAAGATGAGTCATACACCAGTATATTTATCTGCAAAATATGGATCTTGTACTAGAAGAAGTTTAAATTCTATCTTACCTGCTGACATTTTATTAAGCTTGATTTAATATTTATCAATAACTTATTTCAGAATATGTAGTCTGAGAAGTTCACAAAAAGAAAAATGGCCTATTAGGGTAGCTTTTCCTTGAAGCTAAAATGAAATCAGAAAAGGTATGAAAAAAAAAGATGTTCTGCACCAACCTTAATGACCACGTAGAGGGATTTGATGGATGACTAGACAATGCGCAACCCACCTTGGACTGGAAGCTGATTGGCTTAAGCACAAGAAAGCAAAGAAGGGAGGAAGGGAAGGAGAAGGGGAGGGAGGGCAGGAGAGGGAGGGACAAGGCGGAAAGTAAGAGAGAGAGATATAAAACACTTAGAGTCCAGAAAGAAGGAAGGGGAACTCAGACCTTCACCTCGGCCTTCTGCACCTTTGTGTTTCATCAACAATGGCAAAGCTCAGAGAATTGTTTGAAATATTAAATGAATAACTTTCACATTAGTGTAATTTTTCTTTTAAATATGAAGGGATTACATTAAATCAGTGTGGCAAGAAAAAAACGTGAAGCACATTTGGTTATGGTTTTGTAGAGTATATGATGTATTTTGTCCAAAAATTGTTCATGCTGTGGATGGAGGGATAGAAATCGACACTGCCGACTGAAGTTCGAGTCACTTGTTTGAATTTTGCTTTCATTCGGTCTCTTTCATATACTGCATTTTGCTCCACAATAAATTTACCTGAAAAAGTAAAGATGACGTTCACTTTTCAAAAAGCACTAACCTTTAATCTTATAATTTAAAGAAGAGCAACACCTATCTTCTTGGTGAAACAAGTTAGCAGAATAAATAACTATACAAGTGAGCAGACCTTACTACAGGTTGCCTGGGAAACAAGTATATAAAACACTAGTATTACTAAATTAGGCAAACTTATATTATCAAATGTTTCCATATTTATCGAGTCATCAAAGTGAATGAGCAACTAGGAACCTAATTATGAGGTCTAACAATTAAGTTTGCAAACCCCTCCTGGAAAAAGTGCCGCGTACCTCATTACTGGACATGGCCACGGTCACGTCTGGGGTACGTCTCTTGGGAGCTATGCACTGAGGCCAGTGCCGAGCCCACCCTTCAAAGCAATGCTGGAACTCTTTTTCTAGACTTGCCATCAGACCCATCACTGTACGGCCCGCTAAAATACGCAACAATAATGAACTCCACTCAGCAAGACACTGCCACACATCCACACGAACACAGCTGTGAGACCCTGATTTACCAAGGTTATGGAACCTTACCAAGTTCATTGTACAGCACTGTGGCAAGTTCACAAACCTAATTGTTATACTTCATAAGATGATAAACAGCTCTGATGATCTTTCCAGAAAAAAGTTTCAAAATTGTTTTGAAAGGTGTCCTCAGTGCTGGAATTGATACATAATTTCCGAAGGGACTGCTTTTAAGAAGAGCACACTCAGCAATAAGGCAGACAGCCCTTTTTCCAGGTTGAGTTCATGAACTTAATTGTTAACCTTTGTATATGAATTTCAGTGAATAAAGTACAAACTTCTGATTAATCCAGAAGAAGCGCAACTTTACTATAGTTCCAGGGATCCCAAATGTTTTGGTCTTGGTCCCTTTTACACTTGAATAAAATTATCCAGAACCCCAAACATCTTTGTTTTATATGAGTCCTAGCAATTGGTATTAACAATTAAAACTGAAGCATTTAAAAATATTTATGCATTATTTCATTTTTAAATGACAACAAACATTTTATGTGTAACACCAACAACAGTTTGAAGAAAAATAAATTTCTGAAAACATGAAAAGAGAATGGCAATGTTTTATTTTTTATTCAAATTTCCTTAACATGTCTTATTTGAAAATAGCTGGATTTTTACGACTTTATCTCCAGTTAATCTATTGCAATATGTTAGTGTTGTTGTTGTCACTGTTGTTGTTTTCTTCTTGAGGCAGTGTCTCACTCTGGACTCTGTCTCCCTGGGTAGACTGCAGTGGCATCATCATAGCTCACAGCAACCTCAATCTCTTGAGCTCAAGAGATCCTCTTGCCTCAGCCTCCCAAGTAACCAAAGTTAACTGGGACTAGTGGCACCTGCCACAGCACATGCCTAGTTTTTCTACTTTTAGTAAAGAAAAGGCTGGTCTTGAACTTGTGAGTTCAAGCAATTCACCTGCCTTGGCCGCCCAGAGTGCTAGGATTACAGGTGTGAGCCACTGCACCCAGCTTTGCAATATGATTTTTTGATGGAAGTAAACCAAGAAAATCAGACCTTAAACAGATTTGTAGCTGGAAAAGAGAGGAGCGTTTTAATAGATTTTTAAAGACAATGGTACATATCCCTTTTTAGTAGCCCAGCAAAACTCAGTAAGTGGTAGTTTCCTAAAGATTAATTGCAATGTAGAGTTTATTTTAATGAACTGCCCTCTGTTACATTAAAATTCTTTGCTCTGACTTGCATTTTGTATGAAACTTTTACCTATAGATGACTTTTAAAAACAGACTTCATTTTTTAGAACACTTTTAGGATCACAACACATTGACGTGAAAGTGTTGTACATAATTTCCATATACTCCCTATACCCTACCCCACCCCCTGCACACACGGCCTGCCAACTATCCAATTAGAACTCTACATTGGCTATAATTAGTCTACCTGTTCTGATACATCATTATCATTAAGTTTATATTTGCATTAGGGCTTACTCTTGGGGTTGTCTATCCTACAGGTATGGACAAATGTATAATGACATATAATTATAGTAGCAAACAGGAGAACCTCCATAGTTTACCACCTTCCTACACTGACACCCCTTCAGTTGACCCAATTTTGTGCCACACATCCATATCAGTACAACAGGCCTACTTCTTTATGTTGACCACCTCCACACGTGGATTAATTTGTTACAGTCCCTTGAGTGGTCAACCTACAGATGTTCTACTGTAGTTTCACTGCCCTAAACATCTCCTTTGCTATGTCTACTTATCTCTCCCTTCCACACTCCACGCCTGACAATCCCTCATCTTTTACTATCCTCATAGTTTTACCTCTTCCAGAATGGCATATCATCTAGATCATACGTAAAGTAGTTTTCCAGATTGATTTCTTTCACTTAGCATAATACTATGCATTTAAGCTTTCTCCATGATTTTTCACAGCTTAATTGCTCATTTCTTTTATTTTTATTTTTTTAAGAGACAGAGTCTCACTTTGTCACCCTCGGTAGAGTGCTGTGGCATCACAGCTCACAGCAACATCCAGCTCTTAGGCTTAGGTGATTCCCTTGCTTCAGTCCCAAGTAGCTAGGACTACAGGTGCTCACCACAATGCCTGCCTATTTTTTTTTTATTGCAGTTTGGTCAGGGCTGGGTTCGAACCAAACCCGCCACCCTCGGTATATGGGGCTGGCGCCCTACTCACTGTGCCATAGGTGCTGCCCCAGATCACTCATTTCTTTTTAGCACTAAATAACATTTCATGATCTGGATATACTACAGTTTATCCATTAACTTGCTAAGGGACATCTTGATTGCTTTTGAGTTTTTGACAATTATCAGTAAGCTACTATAAATATCCAAGTTCGGTTTTGGGTGGACCTAGGTTTTTAATTTCATTTGTGTAAATATAGCTTCCAACTGTTGGGTCATATGGTAAAAGTAGGTTTAGTTCTGTGAGAAACCGCCGAGCTGCCTTCCAAAGTGACTGACCATTTTGTGTTCCCACCAGCGATGAACGAGAGTTCCTTTTGCTCCACGTTCCTGCCAGCATTCGGCGCTGTCTGTGCTCTGTTTACTATTATCAGTTATTCTAATAATGTGTAGTGGTATCTTGTTGCATTAATTTGCAATCCCCTGTTGACCTCAATGTTGAGCATCTTCTCCTAAGCTTACTTACCGTCTTTGGTGAGGGGCATAAGTAATTTTTTCGGTGTTGTGAATTTGTCATTTGGAAGCTACGATTTCCCTGAATCATGCATATATTCCAAATGTTAACTATTTCATTACATGACATCAAAATTCACATTTGTTAATATCCCCTCCAATGCTATCAGAGAAGTTTTCAAGCATTGTCAAATACATCATGGTAAATATAGAGCTCTCAAAATTAAAATTTCCCCTTGAATGTTCAAATTTTATCATTGGCAACATATACTGACAATTGTTTTCCTTTGACAGTATTATTTTATTCACTTCCTGGAAAAACATGCATCAAATATTCAAATCTGAATAACCATAGTTTGCCATTCATTCTTTAAGTGAAAATGATTCTTGATCAAAAAAAAAAAAAGTAAAAAATTTTTTGTTTTACCTTGTCCAGCTCCTTGCTCAAATAACTACACAGGTAATTTGGTTGAGACAACTGCTATACTTATTTATGCAGCCCCACGTCTTATGTTTATCACCGTACGCAGAATACTAGAAAGATATGTACTAAGTGGTCAAGGGTCAGTCAAATTAATCATCTCATGCTTTATCGTTTATAAGTTGAAATGCTTTTTTACCTAAACTTTTAGTGCATGGCAGTTAAAAACATACTCTCCATAGTACTACATATATAGCTATGACTTGTGCTAAAAAGCCATTGGTTGTACCCACTATAAATTGAAAGGCAAATAATATGTTACTGTTATTATATAGATAGTTTTGAACTTGGACTTCCTGGAAGGGTAGGGGACCACTCCTTAACAACTGCTATTGCTGTTTGTTTTTACCTATTGGTTACAGTATTTTTGAGGAATTGCTGAAATGTGTATACTCATATTCTAGAGGACTTTACATACACAAAAATGTGCAGTTTGGGGGGCTCATGAACAATGAGAAGGCTGCCTATAGACTAGTAGAACACAGTTAATGAAACTTACTTAAGCCATGGGGTTTATTAGGCAATCACATAAAACTTTCTATTACAAAACTCTGCAAAGCCTTAAAGTTTAAATGCCTATTTTCAAATACTAAATTCTGATGTCCTGAAACCATGTGTGCTAGAAGTAGTGTCATAAATATTTAAGAAGAAAGCCATTTAAATGGTAACAGTGATGTATTTAAAACCAAAGTTTAGAAATGTAATTTTTTTTAAATTCCTGGTACTGTACCTTTAATTTCTTTCCCATTAAGAAAATCAAAATAAATTATTTAAGAAGATTGTTTTAAATGAGGTGTGTTTGACCCAAAACAAACTGGTTGCATGTTCATTTTCTGATGATTTCAATTTCTTCCCCCACTATACTCAGAGACAAGCCACATCAATAAAAACCGTCCACATTTTTTCTGTTGCTGCTGGCTGATGAGCCCAGTACAGTATCCTATTTAATACTTAGCCTAAAGTAACAAGTTTCCAAGGTACACACGGAAGATCAGCCACATTGATGCTGTGCGCCTGAATCCGGTGAAATTGTGGGCCATTATTGGGATCTAAAATTTTTAAAAACTATCAGTTTGGCACTGTTTTTACTCACACAAACAGACACCCATACTTACACCTTAATAGATACATTATCTGGGGAGAGTGAAAAGTAGCCTTTTAGTACCTTGTTTCACATAAACTGGGCTTTATGTATAGAAAGTTACTTTACACGGATAATAAACCTAACATAAAGCGGTGATTTCTGGCGGCTAATTTACCTTTATAGTTACCGAGGTGCCTTTTTTTATAATGGTACCTTCTCAAACTACTTTCTCTGAGTTCAGTAATCAGTGTCAATTACTGCTGGTTTCCATAGAAACAAGACAACTAAAATCTTCATTCATGGACTAGTTTTACAAATAATGTAGACTTTGGAATGACTGCTTACTACAGACACGATGTTGGAAGCAGTTGCCAATACATTTAACCCCTTCAAGCGATGTTTAAAGTTTTGCATGTAGCTTTTGCTACTAAGAGACCTACCCGTTTCAACACAGTGACCTAAAGTTCAGACACTGGGAGGGGATTAAGCTGCTCTCCCCTAAAGGGATGCCAAATGAATTGCATAATTTGGAAGCAGCTGTGGAGTCGTCACAAAACCTGAATTTATCAGGGGCTTATTGTTTTTCCCAGTGTTCAGACAAGTCCAGATTAAAAAAAAAAAAATTGGCATTTAGAAAGACTTTTTGCACCCTTCCAAAATTAACAAACACTAAGAAGGTTAAATTAATATTGTTAAATACAGCTTTAAAATATATATGTCATTAAGTGATAGTGCCAATTGTAGAAGTAACTGCTGATTGCGTTGTTTTAAAACTTTCCGCATTTCTAATATAAATCGATTGTGTACAACGCCTTTAGTATTTATTTATATCATTTATGCATTTTGTGGCTGTGCATAAATAAGACATTCACATTACAGTGATAGTACATCTAATTAATTTCATAATTAAAATATAATTACAAAGAAAATACAAATCAGAGTTTCACCAGTAAATGTGTGTCTCTCTCTCTCTCTCTCTTTTTTTTTTTTTTTTTAGTTCTATAACTTACTTGAAACATTTGCCGGGTTCTGATGTTGTTTTGTGGGCCTTGCTTCACACTGTTGAGATTGTAACTGCTGTGTCAGATTCTGATATTACCTCACATTCAAATGACATAGCAATAGAGCAGTAAACTTCACCTCCAACTGTTTAAGAGATTGTGAAATAACATATTATCTGGTCTTGAGATGCACTGGACAGGTGGACGAGCAGTGGTTTCTTTGACTCTAAACTCCACCTACACTTCAATATGAGTAATAGCAAAGCATTACAATTCTCCCCTCTTGCTAAGCACAGGGTGTCACCTCTCCCATTGTGGAATCAAACCTGCTGGGGGTTCTCTGATCGATGGCACCTCATACTTTGTTGCAGGATATAATTTACAGTCATCAAAGGGGCTTTCTGTGTGATGCTGAAGTTAACCCAAATTTCACTTACCCTCTGAGCAGAGCACATCTGTATTCATAGGTCCGGATTCAGGTAAAATACTTGCGTCCCTGTCACGGGCCTCGGTGGGGTTAGTTGTCCTACATTGGTTAATGTCAGGAGTTTGCTATAGATTGAGCTCATTGTTACCTAGCATTTCAAAAGCAAGTTAAAAAAATAACCCACAGGGCCCAGCTGAAATACTTTCTTTCAGTGCAGCCAAGCTGCAGGCATAAAACACAATAGTAAAATATACAATGGAGCAAAGTAAAAGGCCTTTCTAACAGGTCTTTGCCGTGCCTCTGCATGTATTTCATAACATCAGCTACTGTTTTTCTCTATTGACATCATATAGGTCTCAGTTAATGAAAAGAGACATGGAACATATTGCATCAAATAGATGCTGGACAGGAAACAGAAAATGGATCATGAATCCAGGCCCCCTAGCTACAGCAGTCAGACCTCTGAATAGCAAGAGGACTAATGTGTTTTAGCCGTTCTCCCTTCCAGCCATAAACCCAAGAGCAGTACTCAAAGTGTTTTCCTTCCTGGGCTGTTCACCAGCCCCCTACCTGCCCCATCCCACTGTGAAAGCCAGTCAGCAAGGATCAAAAACATTTCCTTTTAAATGAATCATGGCAATCCAATAAAGATGCAACACGCAGATTATGTTCAAATCAATGACAGAAGCATAGCCGGTATCAGCAGGCCTCAAGGAACAAAAATTGCTCACAGTCAGGGGGTGACCATCCAATAATGAGCTGTGGGCCAAACACAGGGCACATGCTATGCTCTGGGCAAAATCCCTCAAGCTTCTACTGTTCTGGCTTAAGTCACTCTGGAGTCTTGTAGCATCATCCCATTCATACCCTCCCAGATGGCCCATGACAGCTTAGCTTAGCTTTCCAAAGAGGGTCTCCAAGGACTTAGTTACATTCCGGAAACACAGGCAGACAACAGTGATGCCAATATGCAGAAATAAATGTTAAAATAAATAAGAGGCAGGAATGATTTAAAAGAACAAATTCCTGTGCTTGACCATTGATACCCCTGAAAAATGAACACGGAGAAAAAAGTGTTCAGAGCACTTGCCAACAACTGCCTATCAATTTTTTTACGAACTGATCATTTCAAGTATTTGAGGGGGAAGGAGATATTTTTCTGTTTGAAAGGCAAAAAAACTGTTGAGGTTTTTTTTTTTTTTGTTACTATCTGTCGACCACACTTTTTCATTCTGTAAAATATTTACTAGCCTCTGAAACCTCTCTGATAACCTTATCTGTCTCTGCTCTGACACTTGCTGTTATTCTTTTAATGTCACACTGAGAGCTGACTTTCATGTTAGCACAGCAAGGATACAAATGATGATATGTATGGCCAGGCAAAAATGAAAGGAGGGAAAAAAAATCAAACATCAATCAGCAAACTCGCAGAAGACACAGGTGTTCATGCCAGACGTAGAGCAACTGGTTGTGAAAACATCAGACGAATCATTTAGCCTCCCAGAGTGTTCCTTGCTACAGCAGCCCCATCTTTTCACCTCTGAATTTTCATTTTCAAATTTAGAGCAGGCTTCCAATTAGGAGAAGAGCAATCCCATGTCTTTCGCAGTGAAGCAAAAGAAAGTTTATGGTCTTCAGACCCTTTCAAGAGAATTTCATGTGCTATATGAAGATTTGACAACCGTTGATCTACCAGTGGCTGTTTTCCTTTCTTCATATTAAAGAAATTATATAAATATGGGTCACTTTATTTAATCCATTACCTGCTAATAGCCGTCTTTATTATTAGCCCAAAGGTCTAACATAATAACTAATAATCAGCTGCTTCTTAGAAAGCTGTGTGCTGCTGTAGACCCTCCTACTTCCTCCAGACTCAGCAGCCCACTGCTGTTCACGTTCATGTTCCCAGAGTTCACTGATCTTTCTCAGTAGTCAAAGCATATGGTGCAGTTATCCTCTCTGGGAGGAGAGACCAATTGATTTCAAATAGAACGGACTTATCAGATCTAGACAGATCTTTAAAACACCTGTAAGATAATTTGGATTCACAGCAGTAATAAAATAGCAAACAAATTTCCCTCTCCAGAAAATGATAAATTACTGTGTTGCATTGAGCAGACTTCTCCTTATCTGATTTGTTTTTAAAATGATAAATAGGTCTCCATAAATCTGAAGGAAACCCAGGAGTCACCATCTACCTAATTGAATCAGAGCTTATATGATTCAAAGAGATAAGAGTACATTAAACAAATGAAGATACTCTACGTTGCAAAAGTGGATATAAAATTCACCTTTGAAGAATACAGGGTAAAACAGGGATACTCAGAACAGATAAAGTACCTAAATTGTAAAGCCTCTGATTGTAGCGGTAACTGTCTCCATTTATGAATAAAACTCTGCTTGAAATCTTACTTTTACATTTATAAATATTCTGGCCAATTTTATTATGATTTCCTTGTACATTTATTTACCGATTACCTGTTCCTTGGTAGGTAAAATCATATCTTTTGTAGTAAACTTGCCTTTCTCTTCCTCCTTAGTGTTCTTCATTATCAATTACAAAATGTCCCATGGTTTTTTATATTCATATTTGTAGGAAATAAAATAAAAGTCTTCTCTAAGCTATATGTTTCTTTTACAATTCTTGCTTGTAGGGTTTAGCAGGCTGCCTGTCGCCCTTTGGGGTTCTGCTCCCTATCTACCTTCTGCTGGTACTCATCACCGAGACCCCAGCTTCATTTCCTCTTAAATCTTTGTTACAATTTTTCGATTGTCCACTTTCTCTCAATTCATCTCAAGGAGAGGACTCTAACTCCCTCTGTGACCACTTCTGCACAAATTTTTCACTTTGGATTTCTGCTCCGGCTGATTATTTCTGCTGCATGGCAGGAGGAGATCTGGAAATTCATGGTGATGTTTTAGGAGAATAGTTTGATTTCCTTAGGCAAGAAAAAGAGTGAGTTTCCAACTGATTTTCATGAACAATGACATAAATACCATTTGGAATCAGGGATCATTGTCACAGTGTCTTGACATGAAAAATGAAATCTGTTTTTGGCATGAGACTGGCAGATAATTGTTTTATTCCATCACAGGAGACTTTTCAGGAAAAAAAACATAATTGCTTCTTCTAAGATGGTTAAATGGACACTACATAAAATTATTAGACTCTTTTTAGTTTATGTTTATACTCATACAGGTATTCATGGTAAGGGAAGCAAGAGGAAGATGAGAAAAAATAATAAAGTAAAAAATATATAGTTTTTTTTTTTTTAGCAAGCTAAGGCACGTGTGATACTATTAAAAAGGGTGTTGTTTCTGAGTAGCCACAGAAGGCTTTTGAAAATATAAATGAGATCACATTACCCAGCTGAAAATTCTCCAAGGACTTCCCAGCCTAGAATAGAATCCAGACTTATTGTTAGTGATATAAGATTTTGCTTTGGCTGTCCCTGGCCAGACCTCTAATCTCATACTCTTTCCACCCCACCACCCGCCTCTCGCCCCTGAGTGAATGCTTCACACACCTCTATCCCTGAGCTAGCCAAGTTCATTTTCTTCGGTGTGGTAGTAGCACTTGCTGTTCATTTTGTGACATGCTCAATCTCCAAATCTATCCAAGGTTCATTCCCTCTGACCTCCTCAGAGACGTCTTCCTTCTGGCAGAAATAAAGACAAGCTACCCCGTACCATCACTCCCTAGACCCTTTGAGTTTCATTTTTATAACACTATAGAAAATATTTCCTACCACAAAATGGACTATCAAAAATTATTTGTTTAAAAATGATCATAACTAACAAATTTAAGAGTAAAATGAAATGATGTGTGAAGAGTACTAAATAAAGTGCTTGGCACATGACAAGTTCTAAAATGAATTACTTTCCTCTACTGCTATAACTTTCTATAGCTATCCTTTTCTATCAGTTTCCAGTTTTCTCAGAGCAATGACCAGGTCTTTTTGGCTTTCTGCTCTATCATTAGCACCTAGTATGGTTCTTTTTGAGACAGAGCCTCAAGCTGTCCCCCTGGATAGAGTGCTGTAGCATCACAGCTCACAGCAACCTCCAACTCCTGGGCTCAAGTGAGTCTCCTGCCTCTGCCTCCCAAGTAGCTGGGACTATAGGCACCCACCACAATGCCCAGCTATTTTTTTTTGGTTGCAGCCATCATAGTTCTTTGGCAGGCCAGGCTGGATTCAAACCCGCCACCTTAAGTGTAAGTAGCTGGCGCCTTAGCCACTTGAGCCACAGGCACTGAGCCCCTAGTATGGCTCTTAACTCATATGACATGCCTGCTAAATCTTTTTCTTTGAATCACGAAGGAAATGGTACAATGAGATAGGCACCAACAATAGCTGCTAATCAAAACATTCGGGGAAACCGGAATCATTCTCCAGGCTCAATCACCAGTCATATGGAAGGAAGCAAACATTTAAATTCTTTTCATTTTATATATTGCCGATATATAAAACTTGATGCTAAATGTGGTAGAGGAAGCAAAAGTGGACAGAAGCAGATGCAATCCCTGCAAAGCTAAGGGCAACTTGCCTGGTGTGGAGAGGAGAGAGTGCAGTTAGAGTGAATTTAGATAAAATGGGGAATAATGCGTTGATAACGGAATGGACAAAGAAAAATGAAGGAAGTGAATATGAATCTCTAAGGTAAATAAGACAAAATGAATTTACAGCTCGAAGATCACATTAAATGAAGTTTAATTAAGCAGAATATTAATCATTGTTTCGTTAAGACAAATCTACAGTGCTACCAATTTTTGTTTCAGTTATTATCATCTAACTTAAAAACATATAACCATGCCTTTTTCACTAAACTATTGTCAACACTAGGTAAATATGTATGACACCCACCACAATATTCTAAAAATTCAAGTTTAGTAGCTAATTTCCAAATCATGACAAAGTAAAGAACAAAATATTTAAGTTAAAAAATGTAAAGATACAATCCATCATGTAAATGAAGAAGAAAAATAATGATGATTTATTTTAGGGTGCCAAGAATCTTTACGCAGATATCATAACTTACTTAGAGTCAGAAGGAAGAAATTTAAGGCATTTTTATTATATTTAATTTTGAAAGTATGCCAGATTAGTTACTGGCACATAATCAATCCTAGCTTTCAAAATCTATGTGCTGAACTCCTAATTTTGAAGCAAGCTAGATTTGCAAAATTATTCCAAAAGTATTCACCAAATCTTCCCTTCAACTACAATAAAAAACAAATAACTTCATGTTATTCCTATTAGCCTCTCTTTACTAATTGCAAGGTTTCAAGAAGATTTTACATATGAATCATTTTCTCAAAAAAAAATAATTTCTTATAAAATCAGGATAAATTAACTTTTCAGACTGCTTTTATTTTCAACTAGCTGTCTTTGAATCTCTATTCTATTTGATTTATTAGGGAAATAAGTATTCACTGGACCTACATTGAAAAGCTTCTTTAGTTAACTTGGAATTGTCATTTGCCTATCGGCAAGCAGCTATATTGCAGCACTCCACCCCACACCGCTCAAGTTTAATGAGGAGTTGAAGTCATTCATGTAAAATATTTCTTCTATTATAAAAAGACAGAATTTCATGCTCTTGTTTCTGCATACTTCAGTTCCCTCTGGACAACGCTTACATTTGATATTATACCTCCCTAAACAAATCTACCAAAACTTGCATTAGAAAATCTAAAGAGGAAAAAAAAAATAGACTCTAGGAAGTATTGCTGGGCTCACGTTTCATATTAACTTTGTACTGGAGTATGATTCCTTTACAGTGGGGACCACAGTCCTCGTGAGAGGGGTTGTGGGGAGGGCTCCAGCACTGCCTAAATGGCAGGGGGCCACAACTCCCCTTTGTCCTGTTCATGGAGAGGCCACCAGTTAAAATAATTGAAACGTAATGAATTATTTTTATTTTATTATCTGGATTTTACTGAGAATTGGCAATGCTAAAATAAAAAGGAAAACCTGTTAATGGGAAAAACTTAGTTTTTAAGAATGAAAGATGACAACCTCTACAAACTTACCAAAGAACTAAATAGTCACACGAATAAGAATTAAACATTCACAAATAAGCCAGCAAATGAAAATAATTGGGATGTCCCAAAGGAGAGAACTACCTCTTAACCTGATGCAGCTGATCTTAATGAAAGCAGAGTAGCCCCTAAGTAGGCAAAAGAACAGGGACCCCCCCTCACCACCTGGCACTTGTCATCAACAGTGCTCTCCTAGGAGCGAATGAAAAAATAATTTGAATATAAGCGCTGTAGACATTGGCATAGATTTTCTGATTCATTTGGAAACTTGGATTGTCAGAATATTAAAATGTTTCATTCAAAGTTATGCTTTTAATGGGATTACTGAAATTTGACTTATGATCTTAGAATTTCTCAGAGAACCAAAAAAGGCTCATGAAAATTGACTCACAGTGAGTTAAACCTTAGAATTCTATCAACAGAACTATTCCAGTAATGACATGTAGCCAATACGTTAAATATGCATGATGAGGACCTTGAGAACAAGATGTGTCTCTAGAATCTGTTTGCCAGTCTCCTTTGTCACAGAATCCTCTGTCCATTTCTCATTTAAAAAGTCTTTGATCTTGCTAAGAGTACAAAAAGTAAGGAGCAAAATCTCCCCCATCCCCTTTACAAACTGCATATTTGAGTTGGTCAGCGTTAGAGGGGGGTCTTTTATCACAGCACTTCGGTATCAGATATAACTAATACCTCAAGCAAAACTGAAGCTCAGCCACCCTGGCAGTCATAGTAATAGTTTACTCCATGCATGACAAAAAAAAAAAAAGGAATTAAGTAAATAAATAAATACACAAATAAGAAAACAAACAAGGAAATAATGAATGCTGAGGTACATAATACACACACACACATACATAATTATTTTCAATCCGGAGCTTTTGTGAAACTATCACTTTAACGTGGGTTTTTCAGCTTTTTTCGTATTCGTTCGCATTAGAGAGTGAAGAACATTAAGCTCACTGACATTTAGTAACGTGGGGTTGCCACTGAGGTTATTTATTTTCAATTATGTATCAAGTGACAACAACAATGCTGTGTTGTGAATTAAATAGCTTTGATTCTCCATTAGGGGTGAACTCAAAGTTCAAACATAGATATAACCAGTCATGATAAAGGTAGAATCCAACAGGGGTCCTGCCAATAATAGGATTTAGTTTAAATGGCTGTGTGCTTCATCAGCACTCTCCATTCATTCTATACAACAAGGAGTGACCAATATAATTAAGAAACAAATGTTTTAACAATGAGGACTACAAGAAAATAAATCGAAGTGTCACCAACAATGTAACTGTAGCCTGTAATTGTGTATTTATTTGATTAAATTTTATTTCCTGTCTGCATCACCAAAATGTATATGCAAAGAGGGCGGATGCTGTGTCTTTATCATTCATCATGTATTTCCAAGTAATCAGAAAAATTATGTCTAGCACGGGGTGACACTTAGTAAACTTACGATGGATTGAATAATGACTGAATTAATTAATATAAAATAAATCTTAATAAATATTGAAATTAATTCTAGACTGGAGGTTTAAGTTTTAAAGCATAGCTAATGTGTCCTCTTTTTTTTTTTTTTTTTGATACAGAGCCTCAAGCTATCCCCCTGGCCAGAATGCTGTGGCATCACAGCTCATAGCAACCTCCAGCTCCTGGGCTCAAGCAAGTCTTCTGCCTCAGCCTCCCAAGTAGCTGGGACCACAGGTGCCCGCCACAATGCCCAGCTACTTTTTGGTTGCAACTGTCATTGTTCTTTGGCGGGGGCCCAGGCTGGATTTGAACCCGCCACCTTAGGTGTATGTGGCTGGCACCTTGGCCACTTGAGCCACAGGTGCCGAGCCAATATGTCCTCTTTATAAATTAATTTTCATTTATAATTGGCACATTACAGTATATGCTTATGTGATGTTTCAATCCGTGTATATACATTGTTTAATGATCAAAGCAGGTTAATTACCATATCATCACTTTAAACCTTTATCTTGCATTGTGTTTATAATTATAACATTCAGAATTTTCTCTTCTAGCTATCTTGAAATATACACAGCATTGGTATTAACTACAGTCATCCTACCATAATAGGACACCAGAACTATTCTGTTTGTCTAACTGTAACTTTGTAGCCATTGAAAAATTGTCCCAATCCCTCCTCCCAGCTTCTGGTAACCACTTTTCTACTCTAGGCATCTATGAAATCAACACCTTTAAATTCCACAGATGAGTGAGATCCCGTGGTGTTTGTCTTATTTCACAAACAAGACACTGTGCCTGGCTTATTTCACTTGGCATAAGGTCCACCAGGTTCATTTAATTTTTCATGCTTCCTACTTAATGACCAATTCTAGACACTGATTTTTTTAAGTTATTATAATCATAAAACTTTGTTTCTTTTTTATTTCCAATTAATATGAGGTTACAAATTTTTTGTTTACATTGTTTTCAGTCCTAAGATAAAGTTCAAGTTGTAGTCGAGCCCTTCACCCAGGGAGTGTGCTGAACACCCTCACAGTGTGCAAGTTTTTTATTTATAATTCATTTTCACACAAGGGAAAGAGAGAGATAACTTTTACTATGTCTAAAACAGGAAAAAGCCATTAAAGGTTATTAAAACAAACATTCCTTTCCCATTAGCTGAAAAAAAAAAAGTTCTAGAGAATATTAATGTGGAAGATGAGGCCTGGATACCTGTACTTGGTTCCTCAGGCTGCCATAACAAGGCACCACAAAATGGGTGGCCTAAAACAGCAGAAATTTATTCTCCCATAGTTCTGAAAGGCTAGAAATCAAAAGTCAAGGTGTCATGGGGGAAGAACATCTGCTCCCTGCCTGTCTTCTGGTCTCCGGTGGCTGCCTACAGCTCTGGGTATTACCTGGCTTGGTGCTGACAACCCCAACTCTACCTTCCTGTCTCTCTGCCTCAGCATCTCAGATTCTCTCTTTCCTCTGATAAGGACACCAGCATTCGATTTAGTGTCCACCTTAAATCCAAGATATCTTATCTCAAATTCCTTTATTTAATTTACAAAAAGACTACCTCTAAATAAGGTCATATTCACAGATGCTGGGTTTAGGAACTGGGTATATTATTTGGAGAGATGCAATTCAACCCACTACGGCAACTTTTAGGTACTTGCCAAAGGAAGCCAATATTCATCCTTTTGAGAACTATAAATTCAGTGAAGTTCATCTATTTTCCTGTGTTCTGCTGAAACAGAATGCTGTGATTTCTCTACATGTAAGTTCAGATACCTCAAATTGCATATAACCTCGTTTAGTCCTTTCTTTTAGATTGAATCCCCAAGAACTCCTGTTACACTGGCCAACTAGAATAATGACCACTTGCTTTTGCAGCCCCCAAGTATAAATTCCTGCCTGCAGTGAAACACACCCTGTGCACTCTTCCCACTTCCTGTAACACCCTGTCCAACCCAACATACCCTGTTCACTCTGACAGCCCCACTTCCTGTAACACCCTGTCTAACCCAACACATCCTGTTCACTATGATGGCCCCACTTCCTGTAACACCCTGTCTATCCCAACATATCCTGTTCACTATGATGGCCCCACTTCCTGTGACATCCTATCTAACCCTCCACAGAGGACTGGGCTATGACCTCTGTTCATCTATGGTTCTCTTCTCTGTCTACCACCCCAGCCTGTGGTTCACCTTAGACCACACACTTCATAGTAGGTATGCAACCCTGTCTGCCCTATATCGTTAGGAAAACCATCCTGTCTCATATATTCAGCTATTCAGAAAGCAACATCCTATCCTGGGGATAATCTTCACTAAGCTGTGGAAGTTGCATGAAACTCAGCAGTAAAGTATTTGACCCTCAAATGTTTTCTTTAAAAAACTTGCTTTAGATCGTGTTTTGACAATAGAGAGAGAAGAGCTAGAAGCCTTTATGAAGTGCCACAGGAACTCAAGGACAGCGTAAGTCTGGGAACCAACCAGATGCCCCACTGGGGAATCCACTTTTTTCACATATGTGCCACCACTGTCCTGCCTCAGTCCAGCAATTCTCAACAATCATTTTCCCCCAGTTATCTCAAGTTGGTGGTGAACATTGCAGAGTAAGAATGTCACATTTTCCTTACAATGCAATTAGCATTATTTTACATCTTACATCAAGTATAATATTGCAGTCCTGTAAAAACTTTTAGGAAAATACAAGTTACTCTAACATTCACTTCTCTAAGATTTGTGAGAAATACTCTTCCTAACAGATATGAAATTCAGCTGGGTATGGAAGGCACCATGTTTTCCCAGATAATATACTGAGCTACAGGGAAGAGACCTGACTTCCTCTTCCAAGTAAGCCATTAACCTGCTTTGTGATCTCAGAGCATTGAGAAATTAGCTGCCTCCACTCATACAAACCAGCATGGTGATAGATTTATTTGAACTGGGAAAGGAGGAATGGTTATGAAATGTAATAGTTATGGTCTTTAGAATATCTAGACTCTCCAGCACTAGTCATGCATGTGCACAGGCATTAAACAACTGGACCTGAATGCTGTTGCTGGCACTAGATAGGGCATGGGATTTCAAGTTTGCCCCAGTCCCCACTGTTCCTCTTGTTTCCCTAAGATTGAAGCTGAAAATAGGTTACTATCCTGGTGCTGTTTTTCCAATACCAAGCCTATTTCAGATATTTACAGCACAAACCTAGAGGAATTGAAATTTGCAATTTGTGGTATGTAATATACCCCTAGCTACACCCTAAATGAAGGTATGCCAGTATTGGCTGTCAGGCATTTTCCATGGAAGGATGAATATTTGAGGATGCAGATTTCTAGAAGGAAGATGGACCTTGACTGTACATACCTGCTCCCTGCCCTTGTTATTAAACTGTGTGATTCTAGGATTTTTGTGTTACTAGACTATGAAGACCTCAGTGATGCTCTAGAAAGGACAGTGTGGGTCTAAGTAACAATAAGTTTTAGTTTCCTTATAGAGCTTCCTCTCTAGGCTGAGCTTCTCCCATTTTTTGTTCAGGACTATAACAAGGGTAGAAAGCCATTTTAGAAACACACCTTGCACCATATATTTACCTTCCTATTAATTTGAGATTGGCTATCTTCTTCCCTCTTAGGGAAGACAAAGGTCATGTCTTTTGGGCATCCTCTGTGTAAGAGCCTGTTTAGTTTTTTGCAGACTTGAAAGACCAGGCAGAATTGATTTGTTTGCAGTGCAATACCTCAAGCTGACCAAAGATAAAATTTCATAGATGAAAGACAAATAAAATCAATTTTCATCTGTTCCTTAGCTAAATCTTGCTAATACCAGGCTTTTGAAATTCTTTCAGCTCCCTCAGCTACTTTTGGAAGTTTTTCCACACCAGGACAGAAGAAAAGTGAAAACAGTCCTATAATCATAATTCAAAATTAAATCAGTTATCTTTTCCACATAATAAAAAAAGAGGGGAGGGAAGGAAAATAATGAATATACAACCTGTGAGATAACCAGATGCTTTATAGTCATTTTTCCCCAAGAATTTAGTAAGTTATCATAAAGTAATGGTATGTTTCCCTTTCTTTATGTGAATATTAGTAAGTGGTGTAAACACTGTATACATTATGAAGCTTTCCAGGTAGCAGCAATACACAATTAGACTCATAAGACTTTGGCCAGCTATGGTGGCTTATGCCTGTAACCTTCACACTTCAAAAGCCAAGGCAGGAGGAGTAATTAAAGCCAAGAGTTTGAGACAGACTGAGTGAGGTCTCATCTCTACAAAACATACAAAAATTATCCAGCTGTGGGGACGTGTATCTGTAGTCCCAGGTTGGGAGGCTGAGACAGGAGGATCACTTGAGCCCAGGAATTTGAGGTCTTATGTTATGATGATGCTGCTGCACTCTGGCCCAGGCAACAGAGCAAGACCCTCTCTCAAAAAAAAGAAAAGAGAAGAAAAGAAAAAGAAAAATTCACAACACTTTGCTTATGCAAGCAAATTGTACATTTTGTGATAAAATAAGATAGTTGCCTAAAGAAAGTACTTTAATGGTTTGGAGAGCCTATTCTTCAACTGATGGAGACAATATTAGCTCCATAACCTGAGAGCAGCATAGGTCAAAAACCTGAGAGTTTCAAAACCACTGAAACAGTCTCTAACTTCATCAGTATCCTTTAACCTTTACTGGAAAAGCTATATGCTCCATCAGTCTGCAGAGTTTCCATTAGAGTCAGCCTTCTCCTTGAGACTTCCAGCTCCTGGAAAATAAGTACCTGTCTTCTCTCCTATTAGTTCTAAGTAATTTTTGCTGATAAGACAGAGTATAAAAATGATCACTCTGTTATGGTCATCAAAAATTTTATCTTGGTCCACAAACTCCCAACTCAAATATCTCTTCACAATAGCCATCCATTGATCATATAATAATTATGTTAATTTTAATTACTTCCTGTGTCCAATTCCAAATACAAATTACATATTCCACCTGAGTATTATTTTTTTAAGTAAACGAAGATCAAATGCCAGTTAACAGTGTATCTGTGGAAGTGGTTAGGGGTAAAGTCTTCAACTTTAAGAACATCAAAAAATAAGATGATTGACGGATGTCTAGACAGAAATATATATATAATAAAGCAAATATAGCAAAATGGTAAATACAGAATCTAGGATGGGGGTAAATGGACGTTCATTATATAATTCTTTTAGCTTTTTGTATGTTTAAAAAAAATTAATAAGAATTCATAATAAAATGTGGAGGTAAAAATTCAGCTGAGGTATGATATTAAAAATATTAAACAACAGGAATTAAATAATTTAATAAATAAATGATTTAATTTAAAAATATTAAACTACAGGCACTGGCTCATCCAAATAAATGCCATCAGGGACAGGCAGGTTCCTGGATACTACAGATAAAATTATGAGATAGAAGCCTTGACCTCTAAGAGCTGCCCCTTTTATGAACTATAAAGGCTTTAATAGTAGTGTAATCAACAGCATGGTCCATGCAACGTGAGAAAGTAAAGTTCTCTGGACTTTTAAGTTTATTCTTCCTGCTGTGCCCCCAATTACATAGCAGAAGAAAAACAATTAACTTTTCAACCAGTTTTACATATTTCTGTGATCTGATCATTTAAACTGTTCCTTTAGAGTCTTAATGCTTGTTCTTAGGGAAAAAAAAAACTGTTTTTTGGTTTCCAGGGCACTCTGCTTTGTCACCCTCAGTAGAGCGCTCTGGCTCACAGCTCACAGTAACCTCAAACTCTTGGGCTCAAGTAATTCTCTTGTCTCAACCTCCCAAGTAGCTGCGATTACAGGCGCCTGCCACAATGCTGGCTATTTTTAGAGATGAGGTCTTGCTCTGCTCTGGTCAGGCTGTTCTGGAACCCATGAGCTCAGCCAATCCATTCACCTCGGCCTCCCAAAGTGCTAGGATTACAGATGCGAGCCACCCCAGCCTGGGGAAAAAAGAAAAGAGAATTGTCTCAGACTTCTCAGGCCTCATTCATCTCGCTGGCTCCTCTCCAAGGTGACACCTGAGTTCATGTGCCACAGGGGAGGCAGCGTATGGTTTCCATAGTCTCCCGGTACAGAGCATGAGCTAGTCTCTATCCCCTCGTGCTGTCCTCTGTCCTCCAAGGTGATGCCCTTCCTCCACCTTCTCTGCCTTTTACCTGAATTCCACACTTGTGACAGTTCATGGTCTCACTGTGCTTGGTCAGAACTCAGAAGATTTTATATGGAGCTGGTGTGCCCACCTTGGCTTTCTGAGATTTCCTACCTTTTGCCACGGGACCTGCAGTGACTACTTGGTCTCTCCTGTGCCACATGGAAACTGACCTCAGCCCAGGAAAGCCCAACTTCAAGGCTTCTTCTTGCCTGAACAAGTGGCCCTGCCAGGTTGCCTTTACCTGACTCATGGGCACCCAGCTAGGTTTGGAATCATCTGAGCAAGACCTCCTTCTCCAAGCCCGCCCTTCACCCAGCAAGCCCCTCACCTTTCCAGTACCCTCTTCTGCAATCTTCAGCCTATGTGATTGGGAAAGGTGAGAGGGACAAGTATTGTAGTCACATGCTTTATCACCTCTTTCAATCTTTATACTTCCAGCAACCAAGGCCCATTATCATAGTTTCATATTGCTGCTGTAACAAATTACCACAAACAGAGCAGCTTAAAACAACACTTATTTATTATCCACTATCCTCAAGGTCAAAAGTCTGGGCACCATGTGGGGCAGTTGGATCCCTTACAAGGCTTGGATCAAGGTACTACTGGCCTGCATTCTTTCTGGAGGCTGTAGGGAAGCATCCACTTGGGAGCTTTTCATGTCATTGGACAGTTGCTTGTCCTTGTAGAGCTGAGGTCCCCTCTTCCTTGCCAGCTGTCGCTCGGGAATGAGTCTTTGCCTCTGTAAGTTACTTGCATTCCTTCTCATCATTTCCGTCAGGCCTCCGTCCAGCAACAACAAAATAGGAGTCTCTCTCACCCTTCAAATCTCTTTCCCTTGTGCTGTATTTCTCTGCCTTCCTCCTCTGCTTCCAACAGGAATTTCTCTGCTTTTAAGGGATCCCACAATGCAATTGAGCACACCTGGATAATCCAGGATAACCTCTCCATTTTAAGGTTTCTAACATACTTACATTTGGGAAGGGAGTATATTCTACCTATGAAAGGGGTATTAATATTTTCCCTCTTCCTGTATGGACTTCCCTTAGGCAAAACCATTTTGATCTCATCAATCAAGCTTACCATTGACATATTGCATGAAAGTCCAAAAAATGATAACATCTCTTTTCCATAAAACTTGGCACAGATGATGGTGAGAACTGCACAACTTTTGAAACTACTAAAAGCCACTAAATGTGTATACTTTAAAAGGGTGAATTTTATGGCATGTGAATTATAACTCAAAAAGTCTGTTATTTAAAATAAAAACAAAAAACTTGGCTCGCAACACTGTTTCTGCTCTGGGAGATAAGTCTATTCACATTGCAGCTTACAGAAAAACGTAGTTATAGAAGGAAAAATGTAAGGTTTAGGCTCATTTACAAAAATATTATCCTCATTATACCTATATGAGGTAGTGAGGTTATAATTGCTCATATTTAAAGGGTCGTCATCATATCCTTGGCCCAAGCCTACATGTGATATATGCGTGCATATGAACATGTTAATATTGAAATAGAAGCACAGATTTAAGTCAAATCTGTGAATGAAGGGTGGGAGCTGGGATTCAAATCTAGGATCTATGACCCCTCTGTTCATACTCCTAATGACTGTTATGAAGCAGGAAGGCCTTTTATGAGAGCACTGATGACAGTATAAGATTTAGACACACTGGGGTTTTATAGCCAGACATAGTTCTTACTATTTATAGTTAGGAGGCTTAGTAATTTAATCTGAAACTCAGTAAAGGGAGTGTGTCACTTTGCCAGGGCTGCCATAACAGAGTACCAGAGGCTTAAGGAGGAATTTGTGCGTCTTAAACAACAGAGGTGCACTGTCTCACAGCCCCAAAGGCTGGAAGGCCAAGGTTAGGGTATCAGCAGAGTTCTTTCCTCCTGGGGGGCAATGAGAGAAAATCTGTTCCTCAATTTTCTCCTGGCTTCTGGTGCCTGCTGCCAGTCTTTGCCGTGCCTTGGCCAGTAGGTCTCTTATCTTCGTTTTCACACCTCCCTGTATGCATGTTTCTGTGTCCAAATTTCCCCATTTTATACAGTCAGATTGGATTAGGGCCACCCTAATGACTTCATCTTCACTAATCACTCCTGCAATGACCCTAATTCCCAATCAAATTCTAAGGTAATTGGAGTTAGGACCTCAACACCTGAATTTAGGGGGACACAGTTCCACCTGTAACAGGGCATAATTATGCCCACCCTGGAAGGCTGCTGCGAGGGGGAAATGAGATTGTGCACGTGAGGTGCCCACGTGTTCCTGGCCCATAACAGAATGTCTGCAAATGCAACAGTCATTTCATGAAATAATGACAATTTTGAAAGTAACAAAGGAGTTTTTAGAGTAGAAATAAAGCAGGGGGTGGGGGGGAAAGGAAGGCAATTAACCACATTCTGATTGGGTTCTTGTAAATACTTTTGGCAATCAACTACACATCAGAGCCTATGAAATTCTGCTGTCCAGTCTACCCTAAGATACACTTCCCCTGCCAACTCTGCTCACTGTTCCTCTTCTTGACCTCATCCATCCCACGAAGATGTATGATCAGGGAGAACAAGAGTGCAAGGAGGAAAAGAAATCTAATAGCTGAGACGCACAGGGTCCAGGAGTCTTCTAAAGGGGCTTCAAGTTCCTCAGGGCCAGTGTCAGAGAGAAAGACGGCCTGAGCCAAAGAAAGACGGCGTAAGGAATGAGCAAAGGACAAGAATTCAGAACAGCAAATCTTATCCCCAGTTTTTACTAATTACCTGTAGGACCTTGAGTCCCTTGATCTGTAGAATATATAAGCGGCTCAGAGAGTTGCTTTTAAAGACCCTTCCAGCTCCAATTTTCTATATTTGTCATTTCTGAAGTGTTCTTGTAAAAAAAGGTATAAGCTCTGAGCTGTAATTGCCATTCCTTTAGCACAAAAGGGGAAAAATGGAGGAGAAAAGAGTTAGAAGGAAAAACCCAAAGGGCAGAATGTTGTGAAAGAAATTCAATAATGAAAGTCTTTCATCTGCGCAGAGCTTTCTAACCTGCAAGGCAGGTTCACGTACATTACAGACTAGATCCAGCAGGTTTGACCTGTGGTTCAGTAAAGGAAAATAAGGCCCAGAGAATTTAACCACCTTCCTTCCACACTCTGAATAGCCACAGTGAGGGGGAGAGTAGCACAAACACTGCCCAGACTATTTTTTACACATTCCCTCTTTTGGTATGTGGAGCCACAGCCAGAAAGTCTATATCTATCTGTGATATGAGATCAATTTATTTAAGCAGTTTGGGCCTATGACAGGTACTCACCTCTCAGGTGCTTACTTTCCTCGTGGCCTTGAGTAATTTGGGGACCCACAGATGGATCGCTGTCTATGATGAGCATAAGGACCCCATAGTAAAGAGAAAGAAAGGAGTCATTACCAAGTAGGTAGAAGAATTTCTCATAAATTCCACTGCTAGTTTCCTGCATTCCTTCTCTTATTTTAAAAGAGAGGAATGTTGTTCCCCACCAGAGTCTGAACTCTGGAGCACAAGTGCCAGTTTGTATAATTTACCTCCTAACCTATTTTATAATGGAAGAGTCAGACAATATGTAGAAAAACGTGACCAATTTAGACAGTGCTGCAAAACGTGCCATTTGTTCTCATTTATCATAATAGGGATTTAAAAGGACACTCATGAGCCATTTAGAATCCGTGAGTTAGTTAAGCAGAACAAGTGGTTTTGCGTAAGATCTACTCTTAAATCATTTACTGCCTTTTGCATCGTTAAAATCAAATAGTGTTTTTCAAAAACTGCAAGAGTCATAACAATTAACTTCTCAGTAAAGCAATTCCACCACGCCTCAAATGGTTTGTGGAGGTAAAGAGGACAACCTTTATTCTAAGTTCCAATCCCTCTAAGACGACTCCCTGTGTTTTTTCCCCTGACCTCTGTGTCAGGGAAATGGAACTTGCTCAGCCACCTGCTGCCCCCTTTGTAGCTATCTCCAGTGACAGCATTAGCTAACTCTGGGAACTCTCCGTCCAGCAGAGGAGAGGAGCCACCTGGCAGCCTTTCCAAGACAAGCAACACCAAACACAAGAACAAAAGGAGTGGGGCAGCATTGCACAGGGCACTGGGCTACACAGTGGACACAGTTCAGACCACATCTGGCCTGCCCCTCCTGGGCACGGTGTTCTTTTCATGGGAGTTTGTGGTAGAAAGGGATTCATATCTCCCCATCCCACCCAACCCCAAGTTGACATCAGAATCCAGCCTGACATCCCTCTCTTGTATATGAATCAGTGTTTCTCTGTGAACACAGGACACCAAGACCTATAGTGAAGAGACGATTTTGAACACCTGGGAGAGGCAGTCAGACTTCTGCTGAGAGGCACAGAGCCTACTGATGGTACGATGTCTACTTCAGGGTCCACGTGCCTATACTCAGAACCAAGGATACAAACATTACCTACCATACTATCTCGCTGTGGCTACTATAACATTGTTTTCACTGACCTCTGCATAGCTCTTGTCACTACACATCAAATTTATGTATTTAAATAATAATAGTGACAAGTTAAGCCTTAAGCATGTTAGCTCCCTGGATCCACACAATAAACTGGAAGAAGTAGGTGCCATGATTGTCCTATGTCAGAGGAGGAGAAACTGGGAACTGGTGAGAATGGATCATTGACCTGAGATCACACAGCCCCACCAGCCCAGGTCTAATTCCAGAGACTAGCTCTTGACTCAGTTCTGGTATTGCCTATAATGACCTGTTTGTCCTGCTGGGTGATAAGGTCCAAGGGCAAAGACTGCATTGTAAATACATCTCTGAATTCCCAATGCCTGACATACAATAGCTTATCCAATACACTCCATTGATCCTTCTGTCTAAAACATCCTTTCTTTAAGGTCATAAAAAAAGACTCATTCACAGATAAATTAAGGAGCTGGTAAGTGTACTCTGGCCAAGTGGTCAGTTTAATACTTCTTAAATGGATTGTAGTACTGAATACTTGCTCTTATCAAGCTGTTGGAGGCCAGGCTCAGACTCATTTGGCAAACTTTTCTTGATTCAGTATTATTCTATTGCATATTAGAGTTATTAATCAAGCTATAATATCATTGAATTTTATAATAAAGAATATAAGGCCTATATAATCATTGTCCAGGAATAGTAACAAGTGTTATTAATTGTTTAATACCCAATTGAGAGATAAGTTTTAGAAAAAAAAGTTTTCAAACATAAAAGTATACACAAGACCAGTACTACCCATGTGTAATGTGGATCCTTATTTTTACTTCAAAAAATTTGGGCCAAAACATGGACATTATATATAGCAAAATATGGTTTTTTACCTATTAGGTAAAATGCTGCATATTTGATTGTAGTTTCTGCTTTATATTACACTTAACATTATAGCATTATCTCAATCTATTATTCATTAAAAACATAGTTTTTTAAAGTCACATACTTTCATACATTTGTACAAGAAATTTGTTTACCCACTCCTTTATTTTGGCCATTGACACCCTTTCCAATTTTCAATTACAAATAATGGTCAAATGAGTATTATAGTAAATAATCTTTGAGACAACCTTAAATGATTTTTCTTACCTTAAACTTCATAGAAGGTGAAATTAATAGCTCAGGAGGCATAAACAACTCTACTGGGGAAAATTGATTACCAGAAAGCTTGTACTAACTTGTATTTGACTAAAATATCCCAAGTGTGCATTTCAAAACACTATCATAGCACCTAGTGTTATTATGTTTTTATATTTATCAGTTTCGTAGGCCTAAAAGAAAGTTTTCTTGATTTTACCTTATTTCCTCAATTTAAAGGTGTTTATTATAGTGGTTCTCAACCTTCCTAATTGCCGAGTTGTTACAAATGGACCAAAGGGGTCGTGACCCACAGGTTGAGAACTGCTGTGTGATATGATATTCTCTTATTATTAGAAGGGGATGTGGATGTATTTTGAAGAGGAACACATATGAATTTATCTTTGTATTAATATCTTCTAGAATGTAATCTCCATAAAATCAGGGATTTTTGTATTTTTTTCACTGATGTATTTTAAGCATTTGGAACATTGCCTATTACTTTATGGTTACTAAATAAATGTTTAATGATTTAATAAATGAACTAGTTATTTTTGGAAAAGTGAAATATGTAAATAAATTTCCTAAAATGTAGCAATAGAATGGCTTTCTTTGATAAACTAATAATACTGAACTTTTAAAAATTTCTTCTTTAAAGAGATTAACAAAATTTACTTTTCATAGTATTTTCCCATTTTTTTCTATTTTAGTATCAGTTCTTTTCCTTTAAATCTTAAGAAGTTTTATATATTAAGATATAAATTCTGGTATTCCTGCAAATTTTTCCCAGTATATAACCTTTTAATTTAATGTGAAGTTTATTAACCTGTAAAGGGTTTTTTCTATTTTCACATATCTCAAATCTTTTTTCAAAGTTTTGTTCTGTTTTATATCAATTGTTATAGTTAATGTTCTAATGAATATGACAAAATTTATTTCATGGTACAGTAAGAAATATGCTAATAACTTGAATTTTTTCTTCAAAGACACCATTATCTTAACAATATTTGTTGAATAATTCATTCCTGTCCCAGTCATGTCTAATTATTATTTACCTTCTATTAACTTGTTAGATCTATTAGAGTTTGTTTCAGTATTATCTTATGTTACCATTGAACCACTTCTCTCTTGTTCAGCTATAAACACATCATTGTATTTATGCATTTTTATATCTGATGATGCCAGTTACCTTCATCTTTAAAAATATATGTATTCCTTCTCATGTCATGTGTGTATTTTTCATTAAAAAAATCAGATTCTTAAAAGTTCCCAACTCAATACATAACAAACACACACACACATACACAAGATTTATGGAAATACACACTTAATTTTGGAGATTATAATAATAATGGAAATTGTGAAGATTCTATTGTTTAATTTGGAAGGTCTTATATTCCTCTACACAGTAAAATAGAATTTTTACTCTATTTCAGTAATTTTTTTCATCAGTGAAGTATTCCACAGAAGTAGACTGTTAAAAATGTGACTTCCTACTTCCCAACCACCTGGAAACAGGTAATTTATCAGAATGACCACAAAACACAACCTGCCTAAACCTTACAGTTCCTACTAAGAAACTTGGTAGTGATGAGAGGAGAACATTCTAGAAGGAATTTAGTTTCCTATTTGTGAAGCCTGACTATATCTTAGCTCTTTACTTCTATAAGGTATGATTATAATTTTATAATTCATTTTATTTTTTGCTGCTGCTAAAAATGTGACTCAAATTTTTGGTTCCTTCTAGGTAAAGCATCTATTAAACTCTTTTGCCATTACTCCTAGAACTTTAAAAATGCTGTTGTGAGTAAAGTCTTTCTCTCCCTAATTAGAGCAAAGATAAGAAGTAAAAAACTTGGTATCGAGACACCTAAAGGAATTTAAATACTAATTTTGAAAGTCCATACATTCATACTCTTGAGTTCTTATTTACCAATAGTGGTAATTTTATAGCTTCCTTTTTAATAATCAAAATTTTATCTTCCTTTTCATTTTGCTGCATTGATAACAAATGTTAACTACATAGCTGTAGTTATTTGTTTCCTAATTATATTGTAGTATTTAAGTAGAATATTGGCTGTTTAAGGTTGATAGTTTTATCTCTTATATATTAATTATCTTTCTATTCCTACTTTTGTATAAATTCTGCACATAAATGAGTTATGGATTTTATCACATAATTGGAGGGCCCACTAGATTGTGATTTCATTGCTATTTTTGCTAAATGATATTGTCGATATTATTTTTTCTATAATTTTCATATTAACAGCAATTTTGATATAATTTTATGCTTTCTGGGCTCTCATTTTTAGATTTTGTTCTCAGAGTTTGCTGGATTTATAAAATGAATCACATAGATTTCCTATCTTTTTCTGCATGTCTAGTTTGCCTAGAATAGTTTTTTAAAGTTCTTTGATAATTTAAAAGAACTTAGTAAAACTCTGACCCTGTCATCTGTTGTTTTAAAACAACATTATGGTAATTTTTTTCAGATTTTTGTTTCCTTTCAATCAAATCTGCCATTATATTATTTGGCTGTATGTCTAATCATCAGGTTGTCTCTGTTAGCTGATTAGAATATAATAAAAATTCAATGGAGTTGTTGTGAGAATCAAATTTAAAAGTATATAGATATAGTGCCCAAGAGTTTTCCAAGGGTTGTTTACTGCTTTGTTTAACTTTTAACAAAAAGTTGGGTTTTTTTATTCCTATGTCACATATTGCAATTCCTTTTATAAAGTTTGTGTGTGATTGATCATTTAATAAAGTTTGTATGTGATTAATCATTTAAATGGTTATACTTACCTTTTTAATCCATAATGAATTTATTTTGAGTTATGATGTAAGATAGACTTTAACTTGACTTTCACATTGATATTATTATAGTTAATATTCAGATTTTTCTTTGTGAGTAAAGATTAATAGCTTATATTTTGTCAGAAAAACATCACTTCCTTCCCTGACATTATGAAAGTATTGTAATAGCAAAAGGTTATAAGTACCATTTTCTTAAAATGTTGCCATGACTTACCATGTTCTCATTCTTAATTTTGTGATTTATGCCCCCTCTCATTCAGATTTGAAATATGAGAAATTTGTCTTGTCAAAAAACTAGAGGCTGGCTCAGCGCCTGTGGCTCAAGCAGCTAAGGCACCAGCCATGTACACCTAAGGTGGCGGGTTCGAATCCAGCCCCGGCCTGCCAAACTACAATGATGGCTGCAACCAAAAAAAATAGCCAGGCGTTGTGGCGGGCACCTGTGGTCCCAGCTACTTGGGAGGCTGAGGCAGTAGACTCGCTTGAGCCTAGGAGTTGGAGGTTGCTGTGAGCTGCAATATCACAGCACTCTACCCAGGGGGATAGCTTGAGGCTCTGTCTCAAATAAAAAAAAAAAAAAACTAGAGGCTTGGATGTACTTACAACTGTGTGTGTGTGTGTTCCCACCACCAATACATAAGGTGCTGCTTTTATATTTACTATTTATCTGCTTATGCTCACTTAGATTACTTATTTGGTGTTAATTTAGGTTGTTTTATTTTCCTCCTCAACCAACCTTCTTTCCTTCCTTCCTTCCTTCCTTCCTTCCTTCCTTCCTTCCTTCTTTCTTCCTTCTCAGCCTCCCTGCCTCTCTTTGTTCTTTTTTTTAAATTAAGAATTTGTCTTTAGTATATATTTACATTTGTTAAACATATACATATTAAGTTTTGACACAAAATATTCATTCTTTTGTGCTACATAAATATTTTGAAATAGTATTTTAAGTTCTTAACTCAATAGTTAACTATGGAGCTATGTTTTCAAATTTTTCATTTCCTTTGGATTTTTGCTCACATTTATCACTAGTTCTTGTTTTTTTTACAATGTGTGATCTCTGTGTTTTTCCTTTAAAAATTTATTAAGATTTCATTGTAGCTAATTAGGGCAACTATTGTTAGAAATACTCGAAAGACACATAAAAATAATGCAGTTTGCATTTCATAGTCTATTTTAGAAACAAATAATATTATCAATTATATTACTCTAATTCCTTATTTCTACTTAGTCATTACTTCATCTGGCAATAACTGAAAATTTTAATAATATCAGATTTTGGAAAAATTCCATGAACTTATACAAATCATTCCTCATCTCTTTGTTCTATTTATGTCTACACACGCACACCCCCACATGTACACAAAAAAGAGAATATTGTCATAGAGATAAAAGGAGATAATGCATCAAAAATGTAGATGAATCTTAGTACTGAGGAAAGACATGAATATAGGGAAACTATAACTTAACCAATTTCCCTTTTGTAGGAGTTTTTTTCTGAAAATGATAAATGACTACCTTGTTTTTATTGGGTGAAAAAAACAGTCTGTATTATATGGTCAGACGATTGGCTATTCTTATTTTTATGTTATATTTCCTCAGTAATTACTTATGACATTTGAGTTATTACACAGAAAAATCATATTCTAGAGCTCTTACCTAATTACCAGTTTACTCTTTAAAGTAGAGATTATTTATAGCAATGTGAATGAGTGCTGTGATTTTTAGATCTCTTTAGATTGTTCATGAAAAGATAAGTCTATGGCTGTTTGTGGTGGTTTATGTGTGGTCATATGTATATTCAATAGTTTATTGAACCTAGGAAAAAAAGTGTTTTTTGTAAATAGAAAAAAATCTTGGAATTAATTAATATGGAATGATATGTCTTAACTATTAAAACTAGAAGTGACACTATGTAACTCTTACAGTTGCAATCCATAAGCATTATTATCTAATAAAATAAAATGAGAGAGGAAAGAGAAGGATCTAAAATAAGTGGGAAAATAAAGTGAACAAAAAGTATATTGAAGAGGTAGATACTGTACATAAATGAGACATTGCCAAAAAAATTGCAACAAGTAATATGTAGTGTAGCAAATACAACATATTATATATTCCCTGTGTTTTTCAGTAATCTTTCAAGAAAAATGTCATTTAGGTTGAAAATTATAAAGCAATGCATTCAATATAAGCTATATATCACATCTCTTCAACAAGCTACAGTCAATAGTAGATCTTATAGACATTTTATAATCAATATCTCCACCACCTACTATAATCATGAATGATACCTTTCACAGTTGTGTGGGTCTTTATTAGAAGGTGACAGTTCAGAAATGGTAACGCCAATCCAGTCTCTAAAATTGTGATGTAGTTAATTTTCTTTCTAATACTAAATGCCCTACCTGCCATAAATTGATTTTAAATTCCAATAACAACTTCCACCCTATCACAACCATCATTCTTCTATTCAGAAAATTATGATAAATAAATAAGAACATTTCTGATGCATTCAGAAATCTGTACTTATCAAATGTTTTTTGTTGTTTTCTTTTTAATTCCCAAGGTATAGAAATCTCCACTCAAATTAGTTTAAAATTTCTAAAAGAAGTATGTGTATAATAATTGGTCCATGTTATTGCAAATCCAAAGGCAGCTTTGAATCCAGGAAAAACTTGATCCAGAAGCTTGAAAGAGGTGATAAAAACTCCACTCTTCACTGCCCATTCGCCATTCTATCAATGGTATTTACTTTGTCCTCAGGTTTTCCCAGGAGGCCTAGCAGCAGTTCCAAATTTTACATCCTCCTCACACCATATCAAACATGGGAAGAGAGAAAATGTCTACATTCCAGAAACACCAGTAAACATCCATGACCTTGTGTCTCATTGAATGCAATTAACCTTTGTGCCAGCTAGAAGAATTGAATTTGTTCAATTAAAACTCAAGGCTGTCATTTGGAGAGATAGAAACTACTCCATACACATGGCAGTTACCAGAAGAGATTAGGTACCCCAAACAAAACTGAGCAACACTTGGATGAGAAGGGACTTAGATGTCAGGCAATAATAGCAACAGCAAATGATTATGATAGTTGCTGTACTTTACATTTTAGAGAAAGGAAGAAGTTGATGAGACAAAAGCTGTCTATGATGCCATAGCAGCACGTGAGAGCCAAAAGTCACTCAAGGTCCTTGAAATAGAACAAGACCAGGAAAAGTTTAAGTCATGCTACCTCATCATCAACAAATATCCTCCCAGGAAAAGTACCTTTTCACTTTTCTGGGTTGCACATACCTATAATATTTAACGTAAGTTTTCTCATCATTACTGAAGTTAATTTTGAAGTCAGAATTATTGATAGTTACAAAAATTGCTAAGGAGATAGGGTTTTCAGAAAACATTTTAAGCATACATTAATTTTGCAGCACACCTCCCCAAAAGCAGATAATAATAAATAATGTAGACATTCACAGTCTTTAGAAGCACAGGAGGAAGTATTTTGGACTCATTCCAAATAGAACACCAATTTATCGTAGGAGGCAGATTTTAATGCTACTTTAAGAGAGCTGTTACAGTCCATGATATCAATTCTCACACTTCCCACAACACATCTGTGTCAGTGCACAGCCGTCCAAACTAAGAAAAATCATAGATCTCAAAATCTTCAGAAATCTGTGGTTTGTTGGCAGTGCATTAGAAGAAAACATATTTAATAAGATCCAAAAATCCAACAAAAGTCAGTAATACTCTGAGTCAGAAAGTTGAAATGTTTTCCCTTCAGGTAGTGAGAGAGAAGTTGGCATCCCACCAACCAACTCTTAGGTGCATGCACCCCTGGGAATTATCTTTTACTTCTTATCTATAACTCTTTTAGGCTCTGTCCTACCCTAGAAACTGGCATCTAATCAGCAGCCTGACGGTTTCCTCAAATGAGCTTATAGAACTTAGCCTACTGCCACAAGGCACGTTGACACAAGAGATTGTAAACTAAAAACATGTGTGGCATTGACTGCAAAAGATATTGCCCCTCATTCTTTCAAGTGATAAGCAAGTACTTAATATATTTCTGTGCCAGATATTCTAATACGTAATAGAAGTATGAACAGTAAGGATAAAGTTTAGTGAGGCATAGTGACAAAACTCTGGTGTGATAGTCTAGGTCTGTAACTGCCAGTTGAGACATGGAATGTGTCTATTGGATCACAGAGAAAGGGAAGCCAATGAAGAGTGGCCTGGTCTAAGGTCAAGGGAAGGAAAGAGGCCAAGGAAAGGGAGAAGGTTAGAAAATCCATCATGGATGAGCTGGAGCGTATTGAATATTTAAGTGCATGTGTTTAAGATTCTCTGCCACTACTTGGTGTAAATAGGTACTTCCCAGAAGTGCATTTCAAGCCTTTATGCAATATGGGAAATTAGTAAGTCCTATATGTAAGGTAAGCATTTGTCTCATTTTGCTGATACACACCTGCTATTACAGCATATTTATTAAAAGAATCCTCTTCATCCTCAAAAGTATGTGGGTTTGAATGACAAACCATATGGTTACCCTATTCCTTTGGTCATTCAGACTTTTGAGTAAATTTGACTAGAATCTTCTCCCTTCCCTTACAACCTCTTGCCTTTTGGAAACCTAAAGCACTCTCCGAGAATTCTACAAATCCCCAGGGCCTGACTTTAAGCGGAGCTCTTGTGACCTTGCAGTCTTCCTCTGTGCCCCCAGACAGGAAGCCCATCCCTCCCAATTCCACAAAAATATTCCCACAGTTAGCATTGAGACTATTTATTAGTGACTACAAGTAGAAAACAGACCAGAGGTATACAGTGTACATTGCCCAGGGAACTCATGGAACCGTAAACTACATTTCTACCATTTATGGGAAGTGGTTGCAAAGTTTCCTTCCTCTATCTCCCTCCATGGAGTATCCAGTCTCCCATTTCCCTGGGTCCTCCCTCTCCCTTTTCTTAATCCTTTCCCTTCTTTCTAGATGTAATTTAACAATTTTTCCATTTATCATGATCCTTGAGATCTGATAGCCTGAATTCTCACCTCCTACAAAGGAACAGAGTCAGTTCTTCCTCTAATTATAATTCTAATGCCAGCCGAAGTAGAGCTAGAAATCTGGAGAAAGAAGAACAAAGAATTAGAGGGAGCTGGGAATGACTGGGACAGGAGATAGCACAGGGGACACCCAGGTAAACCAGATGTCTGTACCCGTAGGCACTTTCAAATAATTATAATAAACTGTAAAGTTTGATTATTTATATTCACATGTATTCTTATTCTGGGAAAACATAATAAATCTGTGACCATTTTTCAAAATGAAAACAATAAGATGAAATACAAAAAAGAGATATATGGAAAAAAGGAAAAAATGGTTACAATATTTTTAAATGCATTTTTTAATGCATCTGTATATACTAGAGGTAGGCTACAGATTTGATTCAGTGCTTCCTAGCAATAAAAGCAAAGAACAAAATAAAGTCAGTGAAAAGGTTCATGATATCCATAACAATTAAAATGAAAACTCAGGAATAGATTTCTTGATACTAGATTCATGAAAAACTTGGAAGTTTTTTCATGAATTTTCATCACAAGGATACATCAGCAACACTCCTTTCAGAACATGGAGTAGGTATCCTTTGCTTATTTCATGCAACTTAATATCATATGCCAAATGGAAGTGATTAAAATCAATTTTATAAGAGGCTAAAACTATCCAATGGCAGTACGCAGCATTCTGATGGTATGACACAAAGGTTTGCCTTAATGGCAGAAAGGAAGATAGGGAAGCGTGCTATCTTGGATGGCTTTCCTAACATTCAGTCAATTCTCTCCTTGATTATAATTTCTCCAGACCAAGATTTTCACAGGAATTGAACAGCAGAGAATTCAAAATTGTGTTCTTTGGCTAGAACTTGCAGTGCAGATATTCTGAGCTGCTGATTAAAACCAAATTCACGTTCTTTGACAATCAGCTGAGTAGGTTTCCTAAAGTAATCAAATTGCTTGATCAAGACTTGTTACTCAAATAGATGGCCACCACACACCTCCACATAGAGGTGGGTCAATAAACCCTACTGGCAGGGCAACCAATTCCCTGGGCCCTCAGTTCTGGGTCTGCTCCAGCACATTGACAAATATGCAATCAAGATCTGAGAGTTCCCTGCTTTAAAGCATTAATTCATGTCTTACTTACAGCCATGTAACATTCCACTGTGCTGTCTTCTGTGTAAGATATTTGATCTGCTAAATAGAGCTGGATGGTTTCAAACTATTAAATCCTGGGTGACATGTTCTGAAAATAGCAATTTGGATTTTAAAACAGATTATTTTGAACTATTCTGTACAACAGCAATTAGCTAGCAGCACTTGTTGAAGACATTTGTTATTTAGTACATTAAAACAGGGTGGAGGAAGAACAAGTAAGTTTCTATTTTCCATAACAGGTGTCATGAGAAAGAAGAAGCCTATTCTTCAACTGTTCCTTCTAGGCTGAACACCAACCCCTTAGCAATGCAGAGCAGGTGAGTGGAGTCAGAGGGCTATGACCTGGAGGTTAGGATCTGGGTTCTAGGTGAAATTCTACTTACTTAATGTGACCCAAACCCATCATTTAACCTCCTTAGGCCTTTATCCTCATCTATAAAATTAAGGGAGAGGAAAACTCAAAAAAGATCAGTGGCTTAAAGATAAAGTTTTTAGATAACATTATTTAAAGATAATGAATTTTTTTTTTTTTTTTGCAGTTTTTGGCCAGGGCTTGGTTTGAACCTGCCACCTGTGGCATATGGGACAAGTGCCCTACTCCTTTGAGCCACAGGCATCACCCAGGTAATGAATTTCTTCATCTAAAAGCTTGTCAACTCAGAGTATAACATCACTGAAGGTAAAGGTGAAGTTCCTCTGGATGAAACAGCCAGGGATACACTTACTTTTTTCTGCCAAAGCAGACCTTATATGGATTCTGAGAAGACCCTAAAATTGTGTAGAACAAAGTTTTAAAAATAAATTGGCCTGGGTGATCTAGTACATCAGCTCTAAATAAGACAGACATCATCTAGCAAAATATTTGTATCATATATTTGAGAACCTGAAGAGCCCTGAATTTGAGGATTTGATCAGTTTTCCAAACACCAGGCAGTAACTCAGGGTTGCAGGGTCTTCATCCAGGAATCTGTTCAAGACACTTGAGCCAAATTAAAGAAGAAAAATATATACTTTTGGAGTGAATAGCCCTCTACATAGTGGGTACTGAGTTAAAGTGCTTTGTTGAATCAAAGTAAATGGTCATGTTCAAATAGAGTGTTACTGAAGCTTATCATCAATTACATTTTTGTAATACTAAAGAGTCAGCTAAGATTTCTTGACCTGCTTGGAGAGTGACCACTATCACCCTCTCTTCATTCAAGCTATTCCCTCCCCTACAGTTTAATCTGTGGCTATGGTTTTTTCTTTCCTCTTTAAAATTTCTTTCAAAATATTAAAGGGGTACAAACGTTTTTGGTTACATGGATCACTTTTATAATGCTTGTGTCATGGCTATAGGTGTGCCCTTCACTCATATAGTGTTCCTTGTATCCATTCGATAAATTGTCCCCTCCACGCCCCACTTTTTGATTTCCATTGAGTTTTACTTCCTTCTGTGAACATGTGTGCTCATCAGTTGATTCCAGTCCAACAGGAGTACAAGTGATGTTTGTTTTTCCATTCTGGAGATATTTCCCTTAGGAGAATGGTTTCCAGTTCTGTCCAAATTGTTACCAAAGACATCAATTCATCATTTTTTGTGGCTGGGTAGTACCGCATGGTATACATATACCACATTTTATTAATCTACTTGTGAACTGATGGGCACTTGGGTTAATTTCGTATCTTTGTGATTGTGTATTGTGCTATAATAAATATTTGAGTACAGGTGTTTTGTTGTTTTGGTTTGGGTTTTTTGGTGGTGGTAGTGCTGTGATTGCCATTAGGGTCTTACTCATCAATTCTTTTCCTGGACCTATATCTAGAAGAGCTTTTCCTACATTTTCTTCTAGAATTCTTATGGTTTCATACTTCACGTTTAAGTCTTTTATCCATCTTTAATTGAATTTTGTGAATTGGTGAGAGATAAGGTCCTGTTCCATTCTTCTGCATGTGGCTATCCAAATTCCCCAAAATTGAATAGTGCTTCTTTTCCCCAGGGTACATTGTTGTCTGCTTTGTCAAAGATCAATTGTGTGTAGGTGACTGGTTTTATATGTGGGTTCTCTATTTTGTTGCCTTGGTCTGTGTTTCTGTTTTTGTGCTAATACCCTGCTATTTTGGTTATTACAGACTTGCAGTATAGTTTGAATTCTGGTAATGTGATGCCTCCAGATTTGTTCTTTTGCTTAAGATTGCTTTGGCTATTCAGGTTATTTTCTGGTTCCAAACAAAGCATAGAATAATTTTTTCTAGAACTGTGACATATGCTATTGATATTTTGGTGAGGATTGCATTGAATGTGTAAATCATTTGGGGCAGTATGGACATTTTAACCACGTTGACTCTGCCAGTCCATGAGCATATAGTTTTCCATTTGTCTCCTCTGCGATTTCTTTCTTCAGTGTTTTGTAGTTCTTCTTGTAGTAATATTTTACCTTCTTGGTTGAATACATTCTTAGGTATTTTATTTTCTTTGTAGCTTATTGTTATTGGTATATAGAAATGCTACTGATTTTTTTCCTTTATATTAATAAAGGAATTTGGTCTATAGTTTTCTTTTTTTGTTGTGTCTTTTCCTTGCTTTGATATCAAGGTGATATCGGCTTCATGGAATGAGTTGGAGAGAAAGTTCTTTTGAAATCCTTTTTAATATTATGGAATAATTTCTATTGTTTAGGTACCAGCTTGCCTTTGTAGGTCTGTTAGAATTTGGCTGTGAATCCATCTAATCTGGGGCTTTCTGTTGGAATATTTTCCTGTTAGTGCTTCAATCCCACTGCTCACTGTTGGTCTGTTCAGGAGTTCTAGTTCTTCCTGATTGAATACTGGGAACTGTGTGTTTCCAGGAATTTGTTTATTCCCTCTACATTTTCGAGTTTATGTGCATGGAGATTTTCATAGTACTCAGGGATGATGCTTTGTATTTCTGTAGTATCAGTTGTAATGTCTCTTTTTTTCATTTCTGATTGAGCTTATTTGGGTCCTTTCTCTTCTACTCCTGGTTAATCTAGCAAGGAGTCTGTCTATTTTGTTTATCATTTTACAGCACCAACTTTTTGTTTCATTGATCTTATGTACTTTTTGATTATCGTTGTCTTCCATTCTTTTTTAAATTCTGCTCTGACTTTAGTTATTTCTTTTCTTCTGCTGGCTTTGGGATTAGTTTGTTCGTCCTTTTCTATTTCCTTGAGATATGACATTAGATTGTAAGTTTGTGATCTTTCCGTCTCTTTGTAGTAGATATTTAAGGCCATGAATTTTCTCCACAGTATTGCTTTTGCTGGGTCCCATAGATTTTGATGGCTTGTTTCCTCTTTACTACTCAGTTAAAAGAGTCTTTTTATTTCTATCTTAATTTCATTATTGTCCCAATAATCATTCAGAAGTACATCATTTAATTGTCATGACTTTGTATGGGTTTGAGTGTTTCTCTTATAATTTATTTCTAATTTTATTCCACTGAGGTAAGAGAAGTTATATTGTATGATTTCTATTCTTTTGAATTTGTTTAGATTTGTTTCATGGTCTAGGATGTGGTCAGTCTTGGAGAATGCCCCATGTGCTGCTGAAAAACATGATGATGGGGGTAGAAAGTTCTGTAAATATCTATTAGGTCCACTTGATTTAAAGTCTCGTTTAGTGTTTCTTATTTTCTGCTTTGATGACTTCTCCAGATCCGACAGTGGGGTGTTGAAGTCCTTGGGAATAGTAACTACTATTTATTTCTTTGCTTAGATCTACTGAAACGCACCTGGGAGCTTCTGCGTTAGGTGCACATATTAATACTTTTAGAACTGTTATGTCTTTCTGCTGAATTGCACCCTTTATTATTATATAATAACCCTTTTTGTCTTTCTTTACCTTTGTTGATTTAAAGTCAATTTTATCTCACATGAGAATGGCCATGCCTGCTCTGTTTTGGTTTCCAGTTGCATGGCATATTTCTTTTCCATCCTTTCCTATGTAGTGTGTGGGCATCCTTGAGGAATAGGTGTATTTCCTGGAGTTAGCAGATACTTTACTTGGTCTGTGGGTTGTTTTTTTTTTTTTTTTCATCCATTCAGCTAGCCTATGGCTTTTGAGTGGTACATTTAAACCATTAACATTCAGAGGCAGAAGAGATATGTGGGATGCTTTTCTGCTCATCATGTTGGGTCATACCTTGTTGCTTTATTTTCCCTCTTGTGCAAGTGTTTTATAAGAGTTTTGACCTTTTGCTTTTGCGGGTGATTTTACAGTGGTGGATATCTATTGTGTTGATTCGAGTATAATGCAGTTCTGAGTATTTACTGAAGAGCAGGTCTGATCATGACAAATTCTCTTGGACTTTGTTTGTCTGAAAAATACTTAATTTCTTCACCAAACATGAAACTTAGTTTTTCTAGGATAAATGGTACTTTAAGCAGATTAAATATAGGAACACACTCCCTTCTGCTTATACATTTTCCACTGAACAGTCTTCCGTTAGCCTGATGGGTTTTTCTTTGTAGGTCAGTTGTTGCTTACGTCTAGCTGCTTGTAGAATTTTCTCCTACATTTTGACTTTGGCCAAGTTGATTACTACGTGTCTTGGAGATGCCTTGTTTGCTATGACTCTTCCTGGATTTGGATGATTAGCTTGTATTTGGATGTCTGGATCTCTGGCAATACCAGAGAAGTTTTCCTTAATAATTCCCTTAAACAAATTTTCCATGTTCTTAGCTTTTTCTTCTTGTCCCTCAGTGATGCTTATAATTCACATATAAATTCACATCACATAATCTCATATCTAAGTAATAATTCTACCTTTTTATTGTCTTCTCTGCCTCTTTAAATGATCGGGTTAGCTCAAGAACATTGTCTTCAAGTGCTGAGATTCTTTCTTCTCTTCGGTTTAGTCTGTTGCTGATGGTTTCTGCTGTGTTTTGAAGTTCCTAAATGATTCCTTAATTTATGTAGGTTATATTATATCTTTCCTTAAATTGTCTAGCTCTTTAGTGACTTTTCATTAATTTCCTGAAATGTTTTTTTGGCTTGTTTTTCTTGGTTTTCAACTTTCTGTTCAACTTTGTTCATCTTCTTTTCCATCCATATTGATTTCCACTTTTGTTATTTCAGCAATTTCCTTGCAATAGAGTTTGCTACTGTAGCTCTATTGTGATCTCCCAGGGATGCCAAGCTATGTTGTTTCTTGATGTCGCCAGTATTCTTTTTCTGGTTTCTTCTCATCTGATTTCTCTTCTCTCAACTCTGAATTTATAGAGCTGAGAGGGCGTCTGTTTGCAGGGTGCCTATTTCCCTTTTCTGGGGGCTCACTGTTGAGCTAAGGAAAGAGAACAGTCCTAGATGGAACTCTTGCAACCTTCAAAGGAATGTTGGTTCATCAGGCAGGAGTGGGTTCACTGAGATCCCGTAGAATAGCTGTTTTGACCCTTTTCCCAGGTCAAACCAGTGTTAGATAGTCTTTCTGTGGGGAGAAGGGTTGTTCCTCAGATCAAAGGTCATTTGAGTTAGGGGCTAGATAAAACCTTCTTCACCATGGCTGTTGTTGTGTGGGGTTACTCTGGCTGGGGCCACCCAGTGGGAATGACACTGGCAGCTGGGTTTTCAACTCAACTGGGTGAATTAGGGAGTCTTATGGATGACTGGGTTGTAGGCATTTGCATGAACCAGGTCCAGGAGTAATAACTACTCAGGGCTGTGGGGGTAGATTCTGGCCAAAGTGTTGGCCCTCAAGGTGG
>CAUYQV010039347.1:0-44758 GCA_963574575.1 Galagoides demidoff | reverse complement strand
CACAGTTTTAATGCAAATGGTAGCTAATGAAACAGAAATACTCATACAGAGTTATTGCTAAGCAAATGACATGAAATTTATGTTAACCAGCTTGATGAAAGTGTTTCAAATTGTATATGAAAACAGTACAATGTACCCCATGTTTGCATTAATGTATACAGCTATCAATTAATAAAAAAAGTATAGAAACAGAATGAGATACTGATTATCTGGTGAGACTTCAGAAGAGTGTTTCTTACAGAGGAGGGTAATGATTGAGGTTCACTAGGAGTTTCTCAGGTGCATTTCAAACTAACAAGCTTCCCCTTTCCCCCTCATTTGTTCCACTAATGTCCAACCTGAAGACACCAGACTGACTAGAAGTTCCTTTTTGTGTTTTTTGGAGACAACATCTTGATCTGTTGCCAAGCTAGAGTGTAGTGGTGTCATCATAGCTCATTGCAACCTCGGACTCTTGGGTTCTGGCAATCCTTCTGCTTTGGTCTCCTGAGTAGCTGGGAGCATAGGTGTGTGCCACCACTCCCAGCTTTCCTCCTTCCCTTCCTTCTTCATAGAGATAGGGTCTTACTTTTGCCAAGGCTGGGCCTTCACTCCTTGCCTCAAGTGGTCCTCCTGCCTTAGCTTCCCAGGAGCACTGGGATTAGAGGGATGAACCACTGTGCCTGGCCTCTAGATGTTTCTTCACTTGTTGCTCCTCCCCTTCACCTCCCTTCCCTCTCCTCCCCCTCCTGCTTCTTTTCCATATGTGTGTGTGTGTGTGTGTGTATATATATATATATTTTTTTTTTTTTTTTTTTTTTTTTAGACAGAGTCTCGCTTAGTCACTCTGGGGTAGAGTGCCGTGATGTCATAGCTCACAAAAACATCAAATTCTTGTGCTCAAGAGCTCTCTTGTCTCAGCCCCCCAAGCAGCTGGGATTACAGGCACGCACCACAATTCTGGGCTAGGGTTTTTAGAAATGGGGTCTCGTGTTTGCTCAGGATGGTCTCAAACTCTTAAGCTCAAGCAATCAGCCCTCCTGGGCCTCCTAGAGTGTTAGGTTTACAGGCGTGAGCCACAGAGCTCACCCTTGAATAAAAATTTTTGATTAAAATTTAGTCCCCTAGTTAAGCTCTCTCTATATAAAATATACATTAGATTTCAAAGATTCTTTTAAAAATAGAAATAAAATTTCTTCTGTTAAAATAATTTTTTATTTTTGATCTATTGGGTTAAATAAAATATATTATTAAAATCAGTTTCACCTTTCCTTGTCACTTCTTGAACTAAAACTATCAGAAAGTTGAATGTTGTATATGTAGCTTATAAGATATTTTTATTAGCACTGAGCTAGAGTATTTTTTTGCTTATATAAAAGTTTATGGGTGTTTCCTGGATGTTTGTGGTTAAAAGAAGTTTGAGCTAAAGGAAGTTTGGTTTTAATTCAGTCATTGGTTATTTTTTGGTTATCCTGATCAAAGCATTCTGTTGGTAAGGTTTATAACACATTTTATTTATGTATTATATGTGTATTAGTTCCTTGAGCCATGGATCTTACTGGGTTACAGTCACATCTAAAGCGTCTAGTAAAGTGAAATGGCTTTGTGTTTGTATATACACCAATTACTGTAACTTCTGGTGAGCCATGTTATGATACTGATGGTGTTTAAGTCTCTAATTGCTTACATTCTTTTGGAGGAGTGCGTTATTCAGAGATGTTTTGCATAGCCACAATTGAGAGTAAGCTGTGAGCAGCAGTGGATATATTGTAGACTTTCTTGCAACAGCTGTCAAAGTTGGCAGAGGTAATGCTGGAGAAGCACTGTATTAAATTGGTCCAATGGTCATAATTAATTCAGGAAAGAAGAGCTGTTTGCGTTGCAGGCATGCTTGGCATAGTGAGGCAGCTGGTGTGATTATGTGCCTCAGTTACAGAGCATGGTAGGTAAAACTGTGTCTGTTTATGAAGTGATGAGGATTGTATAGTGGGAACAGATGGCTAAAAAGTATACTTGGCCTTTTAATACCTTTCATACTAATAATGAAATAATTTTTTAAATTAGAATTTTTTATGGATTTGGAAAACAACTTGAACATAAATAAAAAATTTAGCCAAATTTAACCAAAAGAAAGATTTATTAAATCTCTTTCACTGCATCTGAGGTTACTAATGAAATCTCATTATTAGTAAAATTGGATAAATATGCAAGCATTTTTCACACTGCAAAGTTTCACATTTAGCCCTCCACATATTTCTGCTCTGTTCTTCTCTGTACTTAATAATGAACTATGCACTTTAAAAAACACACACCTTGGGTTGGCACCTGTAGCTCAGCGATAGGGCTCTAGCCACATACACTGGAGCTGGCAGGTATGAACCTGGCCTGGGCCTGCCAAACAACAATGACAAATACAACAAAAAAATAGTCTGGCGTTGTGGTGGGTACCTATAGTCTAGCTACTTGGGAGGCAGAGGCAAGAGAATCGTTTAAGCCCAAGAGTTTGAGGTTGCTGGGAGCTGTGATGTCACAGCACTGTACAGAGGGCAACATAGTGAGACTGTGTCCCCAAAAATGAACAGAAAGGTGGCGCCTGTGGCTCAAAGGAGTAGGGTGCCAGCCCCATATGCCGGAGGTGGTGGGTTCAAACCCAGCTCTGGTCAAAAACTGCAAAAAAAAAAAAAAAGAACAAAAAACCCCCCAAATCCCATACCTTTTTACCTATACATGTTTTGACTTACAAATTATATAATCAGGGCAGGAAACTCATGAAATTAGAATTTTGCACTTTGTTGATTGCTTTAATTTACATCTTTAAGATTGCATTCTGTCTACAGGTAACATCCACTTGTTTTCAGAGATGCATAGGAATTTAAAAGAATTAATTTAAAATTTAAGAACCTTAGAGTTTATAAAGTGTGAATTATAGAACAATAGATAAGACTGACTGTTTAGAACTTCATTCTACCTAGTGTAATGAAATGTGCAGAACAGGCCATATGGCACCACGGTTATGAGGATCCCTGACCCTGATGTTAGATGGCCTGCCCTTATAGTGGCTCCACACTTACTTGCTGTATCACATGGCCAATTACCTCTTTGCCCTAAGTTTCCTCGTTTGTAAAATGGTAATGATAATAGCATTTTTTTTGTTGTTGTTGTTATTGTTTTTTTTTGAGACAGAGTCTCACTTTTTCACCCTCGGCAGAGTGTCATAGTGTCATAGCTCACAGCAAACTCCAAATGTTGGGCTCAAGAGATTCTCTTGCCTCAGCTTCCTGAGTAGCCAGGACTACAGATGTCCACCCCAATGCTCAGCTACTTTTAGAGATAGGGTCTTGCTCTTGTTCAGGCTGGTCTTAAACTTGTGAGCTCAGGGCAATCCACCTGCCTTGGTCTAATAGCATTTATTTTATAGATGGTTGGGAAATATAAAAAAAGATAATATATGCAAAGCTTACAAATGGTTTCTGGCTTGCAGTGAGTATAATTTATGTTATCTATAATGAAATTTAGGTACTTTTGTTAGATAGCTGGGACTTTTCCATTTCACTTAATTTTTTTTAGTTAATAGGTTGTACTTTATATTGTTACCAAATAGTAACAGAATTGATGCATATATTTGTAAAGTCAAAGGATTTTGAGTTTTAGTGGAGAGCTGAGTAAAGTTTTCATACTTTCATGAACAATTATACATATATATTTTTTTCTTTTCTTTTTTTTTTTTTTTGACACAGTCTTACCATGTCACCCACAGTAGAGTGCTGTGGTGTCACAGCTCACAGCAACATCACATTCCTGGGCTCAAGGGATTCTTTTGCTTCAGCCTCCCAAGTAGCTGGGACTATAGGTTTCTACCACAATGCGTGGCTATTTTTTGTTGTTGTTGTTGTTGCAGTTGTCATTGTTGTTTAGCAGGCCAGGGCCCGGCTCAAACCCGCCACCCTTGGTGCATGTGGCTGGTGCTATAACCACTGTGCTATGGGTGCAGAGCCAACAATTATATTTTTTAAGAGATACATTTTAGTCTTAGAAAGCAATGACTTGATCACTTTCTTGCATCATAATAATTGTTGAAAAGACTATAATTCTCATTCTTTTTTTATTTAATTTTTTGTAAAAGTAATATATTGACGTGGCTGAAAATGCAAAAGATGTTGAAGAGTATGTAGTAAAGCATCTTCCTCCCAGCTCCATGACCTGTCCTCCCAGTTGCCCTTCCTGGAGACAGTGATATATCAGTATTCTTGGGGATTTTCAAAGATATTTTTATACAACTAATACATACATAGTACCTGTGTGCCTTCTTTTTAGATACATATGTGCCTACTGTTTTGCTCCTTCCTTTTTTTTCACTGAACAGTGTATTTTTGAACCTGTTTTGTATCTGTATGTGAAAAGCTTCTTTATTCATTTTTATAGCTGCCTTGAATTTTATGTATGGCCGTTATAGTTTATTGCTTCATGATAAATTTTTCTTTCTTTTCCATTTGTTTTTCTTATTTATTTTTCTCCTTATTTTTCTGGTAATGCTTAATATGGACCCTGTGCTGTGTTATTGATTGGTAATTGATTACTCATCTTTATATGAAGTGAATTTTTCTGGGCTTGTTATTCACAGAAGGTACCTGAGGGGGAAGGGCTAGAGCCCTAGGAGGATTTTCACTGTGACTTTGAGTTTGAGATTTCACCAAAAGTATGAGCCGTAAAAGAACTAGTTGATTTGGACCTTCATCAAAATTAAAAACTCCTTCAAAAGACACCCAAGGTATATATGCATTAAGAGAGTGAAAAGACAGAGACTGAGAGAAGATAAAATGATCTGAGAAAGAACTTGTATTCAGAATATATAAAAAACTTTCAGTATTTAGTAATAAGAAAACAAGCATCTCAGTCAAAAATGGGTAACAGTTTTGAACCTATATTTTAGCAAGGAGATATATAAATGAAAAATAAGCATATGAAAAGATGTCTAACATCAATAGTTATTAGAGAAATGCAATAAAACCACAATGAGATACCGTTACACACCTTTTAGAATGACTAAAATTAAAAAGACTGTGTATATAAGTTATCAGATCTGTAGAGCCACTAAAACTCTCAAGCACTGCTGGTTGTAATTTCAAATGATACTAACACTAGCTTGGCAGTTCCTTAAAAGTTAAATATACAGGTAACCTATGATACAGCTGTTCTACACCTAGGTATTAAACCAAGAGAAATGAAAGTGCATGTCCATACATATGTGTATGTGTGTTACAGATGTATTGCATAGGAGTGCTCTTAGCAACTGTAGTTGTAATGGTCCCACATTCAGAACAGTCCTAAAGCCTGTCAGTGTGCATGGATAGACAAAGCGTGGCATAGCCGTGTACTGAGAGACTCACTCTACAGTAAAAGGCAGTGAAGTGTCGATGCACACAGATGAATCTGAGGATAATTGTACTGAATGAAAGAAGCCAGATACATACGAGCATGTACTGTATGATTTCATTTATATAAAAGTCTAGGAAATTCAAACTGATATATACTGTCAGAAAGCAGATCGTTGCTTGCCTTGATGGGGTGAAGGAGGGGGAAGGAGGGAGGGACAAGAAGTAGAGACATGGCTGTGCTCCTTATCTTGGTTGTGGTGATGGTTTTGCAGGGTAGGCATAAGTCAAAGCTTATCCAGTTTTATACTTTAAATATGTGTGGTTTATTCTATGTCAGTTTTACTCCAGTAAAGTTCTAAAAAAACTAAATGAAACAAATGAAAGTGTGCCATAGCTAGAAAGATCAGCAATGTAGCCCCACACCTTCAAGTTCCTGTTACACGGTTGCAAATGGCAGTGTCACATTAAAGCATCTCAAGTTCAGTCATTTCCCTGCAAGTCCCGTCTTTTATGCACCAAAGGCTGAAGAAATACTTTGATTTAGATATGTGGATGGAAACCGCACATGTGGCTAGATGTACTGTGTGTCTCAGGGTTGACGGTGTTTATTGTGATAGTATAGATCTCTGCGTTTGGACATGAACACAGTCTTCTCATCACCCTCAGCCTTCTCCAGAAGTCAAAATCTGGTTCAAGGACATGTTTGAACTCAGTGCCAGTTATCCAGAAAAACAGTCAAATGAACTGTGAATCTCTGGGATCACTCTGTAGGCCCTTGGATCACCTTTATTAGAGTCCATTCCTACATTTCATATTTTCACATAGACTCTAAGAGGGTGGAATGTTGTTTTCACAAATTTTATGTTAAAACACCTAGAAGGTTGTTAATAAAGTGGCAGATCCAGGATTTGAAACTGACACAAAGCTCTCATTCTTCCCACTATATCATACACTTTCCAGCCACTCAAACCAGTCAGAAGTTTCTTTTGCTAATAGCAGCGATTTCGGGTTGGTTTTCCCTAATGCTCCTTTTTGGGAGAACATCCTGAATAGATCAACACTTCTAAAAAAATAGATAAACATGGTATTTTTCCTATTGTTAATAATTTGGATTTCTTTATAAGGTTATTTTTTTTACTTAAATTTCCCATTCTTAAGAAATTACTGGGATCAGGTTTCAATTTTCTTACTGAAATTATGCTTAAAAATTTAATTCTAATCAGTTTAAAAAAATGCAAACCTAGCTTTTTAAAATTAAACTTCTTTGTAGAGTCATATGCAATTTTAAGAAATACTTCAGAAAAACATTTAGCTTTTTAAACTATATAATTTCAGAATAAAGTGACCATCAATGGGATAATGTTGGATCAATGTAGAACTTGTTGTATAAAACAGCAGTCTCTCTACTTGCTCTCTGAACTCTGTGACCACTGATATCAGACTGTTCGTGGTTCTCTCACTTCTGGATGAATTCTCTTACTTCTTGGCTTCACCTGCCATTCCCTGTGTCTAGAATTGTGCTCCAGCACCTCCCAAGTAACTGGGACTATAGGCGAATGTCACCATAGCCCAGATAATTTTTCTGTTTTTTGTAGGGATGGGGTTTGGCTCTTTCTCAGGATAGTCTTGAACTCTGGAGCTCAAGTAGTCCTCCCACCTTCGCTTCCCAGAGTACTACGACTACAGGCCTGAGCCATTGCACCGGGTCTCATTTTCATTTCTTTGAGGTTGTAGAAAATGTATGAGTTTCAAATAATGTTGGTAGTCATTTGTAAGAAATAATACTTTATGAATATTTTAGAAAATTATGTCTTAGATCATGGTAGTTAGAGTCACTTAAATCTATGGTAACAGGGAGAGGAAAGATAGCACTTGAATCATATTCTTGCAAAATTCATGTGATAATTTAACATGGTATTTACACCTTCAATACTATATATACTTTTTTTTTATTTGTGATGGAGTCTCACTTTATCGCCCTTGGTAGAGTGCTGTGGCATTACAGCTCACAGCAACCTCCAACTCCTGGGCTTAGGTGATTCTCTTGCCTCAGTCTGCCAAGTAGCTGAGACTACAGGCATCTGCCACAATGCCTGGCAATTTTTGTTGTTGTTGTTGTTGCAGTTTGGCTGGGGCAAGCTTCGAACCCACCACCCTCAGTATATGGGGCCAGCACCCTACTCACTGAGCCACAGGTGCCACCCAGTTTTCAGGTTATGTCAACAAGCTTGTGTAAATATTAAAAAAGATACTTTACTCTTCTGCCCAGCCTGGAGTGCAGGCGGTGCCTCAAACTCCTGGGCTCAAGTGATTCCGTATCCTAGCCTCCTAAGGAGCTGAGACTATAGGTATGCACCACCATACCTGGTTAATTTTTTTTTTTTTTCATTGTTTTAGAGACAGAATCTCTTTCTGTTTCCCATGCTGGTCTTGAACTCCTGAGTTTAAGCAGTCTTTCCACTTCAGCCTCCCAAATTGCTGGGATCACAGATGTGAGCCACCATGCCTGACCACACTTGTTTTAATGGTTAAAGAAAACTCCTATACAAAATATTTATTCAAAATAGGAAGTTTCAGGTCTTGGTTCATATATACATTTATCTGTGACTTTTGATGGTTTATTTCAGTGGTTAGCAGTTTTAGACTGACCTGTTAGGGAAGACTATGAAATGTATGAAGAAGATAATATTGTTTTTATGTGTAAAAAGAAATAACTAGTCAGTTAGCATTTTGTTTTTAGAAGGAAGAATACTCTCTACATGAAGAGCAGCACCATTGGAGTGCATTTTAGTGTATTTAACAGTAGTGTGAGTTTGTAGAGATCCCAGAGCCCAACAATTATGTGAGAATTGAGATAAAATATAAATTAAAAACACCAAGATATATTTTTATAAAGAAATAAGGAAATAGCTGGGGGTTGTGGCAGGCTCCTGTGGTCCCAGCTACTTGGGAGGCTGAGGCAAGAGAATCACTTAAGTCCAGGAGTTAGAAGTTGCTGTGAGCTGTGATGCCACAGCACTCTATGGAGGGCTATAAGTGAGTCTGTCTCTACAAAAAAAAAAGGAAAAAGAACAACTTAGTAGTGTCCAAGATCAGTGAAAAAACTCATTTCACTTAAAAATTAGGTGACACGCTCTAAAGAGATTCCTAAAAATTCCAAAGAGAATCCAAAATGTTATTTGATTATGATAAGTATTTTAAAAACAGGTTGTGTTGATAATTAGAAATCTAAAATTCTCTTTAAAAAATGTCTTAGTTTTAGATATGCTAAAATGTTTGGAGAAAATGTATGTCTATGAAACAGTGAGATATAAGACTAATGTTCACAGGCAGAAAAACATAACTCCTCTAAAGTTACAAAAACACTATAGTCTGGATATGAACTGAGCTCTAGTTCAACTTTAGAACTCTTTGACTTCTAAAAAATAATTCCTGGTGGCGCCTGTGGCTCAAAGGAGTAGGGCGCTGGCCACATATACTGGAGGTGGTGGGTTTAAAACCTGGCCCGGGCCAAAAACTGAAAAACAAACAAACAAACAAAAAAACTATTAAAAAACTAATAATTCGTGAGTGGCGCCTGTAGCTCAAAGGAGACGGGTGTCGGCTCCACATGCTGGAGGTGGCAGGTTCAAACCCAGCCCCGGCCAAAAATTGCAAATAATAATAATAATAATTCTTTATTGTAGACATCTCTCCATCTCAGCGTACAAGGTTTTATTATGTTTTGCTTTAATGTGCTTAGCATATGGTGTGATTTTTATAGATTGAAGGTTTGTGGAAACCCGGAATTGAACTTACCTTTTTCAGTGTCATTATTCTAATAGCAAGTGTTGTGTCTCTCTGTCACAGTTTGGTAACTCTGGCAACATCCCAAACTTTTTCATTGGTGTTATATCTGTTACGGTGGTAGTGATCTTTGATGTTACCATTGTAACTGTTTTGAGGCACCATGAACCATGCCCACACTTCAAGAATTTTACACCTTTAGTGCTATGTTCAGGCCTTTAATCCATTTTGAGTGAGTTTTTGTATATGGTATAAGCTGAGACCAACTTCCTTTTTTGAATGTAGATATCTCATATTCTAACACAATTTCTTGAAAGTACTGTTCTTTCCCCATTGAGTGGGATTGTAACCCTTGTTAGAAATCATTTGACTAGGGTGGTGCCTGTGGCTAAAGGAGTAGGGCACCGGCCCCATATGCCAGAGGTGTATGGGTTCAAACCCAGCCCTGGCCAAAAACTGCAAAAAAAAAAAAAAAAAGAAATCATTTGACTAAATATACCAGAGTTTACTTTGGGAGTCTTTATTTTATTCTGTTGGTTTGTATGTCATTATGCCAGTATCACAACTGTTTGATTTTACCATTCCTTAGTAATCCTTTGAAATCAAGAAGTGTTGAGATCTCCAACTTTGTTCTTTTTGTTCAAGGTTCCTTGAGAATTCTGTATGAATGTTAGGATGGACTTTTTATTTTCACAAAAAAATACCATTGGGATTTTGATAGGGATTGGATTGAGTCCATAAATTGCTTTGGGTGTTGACATTTTAACAATATTAAGTCTTCCAATCCATGAACGTGGGATATTTTTTCCATTTATTTTTATCATCTTTAATTTCTTTCATCAGTGTCTTTTTATGGTTTTAAGTGCTTTTGTAAATGACTACATGTTTGTGTATATTTTTCTTTTTACTAATTTAAGGAATTTTAACTGAGAGGGGTTAGATTCTTGGGCTTAATCTACCATCTTGTTAGACTTTTGTATAATTTTCTGATTCCATAATACTTAATTAAGACTAGAGTACGGAAGATGAGAGAGGTCAGGTCATATGCTCTAGGACAGGTTGTTAGGAAGTGGCAAGCCTGGTGTTGAAGCTGGTCTGGCTCAAGGGAGTTTTTAGTCACTTTGCTGTCTTGAAAAATTATCTTGCTAAAAAGGCAGAAGATAGGTACTATAAATAATTAATTGGAAAACAGATGTTCAGCTGCAGTATAGTTGTAAGGAATTTTTTTTTTCTCTGTGGATTTCTTTAAACCCTTTCAGGATAATTCAATCTTGGACTCACAGAGTGAAATTTTTCTTTTTGATAAGTTACTCTGAGTTACATTAGGTTATGTACACTGTTTAATATTGCACTAAAGTGTTATACATTCTACTATAAAGTATATAAATCACTACCTCATGCCTTTTATTCTGTTTTGTTAATATGCTTATGTATTTTAGGCCAACATAAATTTAGTTTTTTTAACTGTAAGTTTTTAATATATTTTAACACCTACTATAGTTAGTTCTCATTGTATTTTTCAGAATTTTCCCGTTTCCCTGACTCTAACAACAACAATAACAACATAATTTGTTTGAAATCTTTGTTTATAAAGAGTTATATCTTTACTACATCAAATTTTTCCTTTCCTTTCCTTACAAATTTTACCTTTCAGTTTATTTCAAGACCTCTTTTATGTTCCTTTGTAGAGATTTAAGGTTCACGAATGTCATGTCAATCTCTTGAACTCATTCTAACACACCTTTGGATTCAATTTGTTAATTATCACTCCAGAATTTTTACATCAGTATTAAATAAATGTAATTGGCATGCGGTTTTCTTGTGGGAAGTAATCAGTGTGTACACTTCTGTTATCACTGTTATACTGTCTTTGTAGAAACAGTATGGTTTGCATTCTTTTGATTGTTTGTAAAGAATCATAAAATTGTATAACTTTACTGTCTGTGGTACTATGTCGTATTTTCATACAGGGAAATTAAATCTCAAGAAATTTAAGTGACTTGTCTGTTGTTAAACAGTTAATTTTAAGTGGGAGAATTTTTCTTAAAGGCAAGTAGCAATTTAGCAGTTTTTAGATTTGTAACTTTTATGCCTGGTTCTTCTAAAATGGAATATAGTAAGACATTTTCCTCCACTGCTTCTCGGCCCTTTGGCTAAGGTCAAGTGGAAGCATTTTCCTCCTAATGCGGTTACTGTACTTCCTAGAAACACACACACACGCACACGCACACACACACACACACACACACACACACACACACGCACGCACACTCCCCTTTTAGAAGTTTGATACATTTTAGGTACATACTTTACTGGTTGTCAGCTACTACTCTGGGGCAGGCGCTGTGGATATTATGGTCTAGAAGAAAGGTAGGGTTTTTTGCTTAAGTGTATGTGTTACAAATCAACTTAAATATGGTTCTTATTTGCAGACTTTCTGAATCCTAGAGAGAGGTTATATTTTATAATTTATGAAAAAAATGAAAAATTTAGTGCTTCCAATTTTGAGATGTTTAACATGAATCAGTAAGGCAAGATGAGGACATTTTAGCTTCCATCAATGTCGTAGCTTTTAAAAATAAAGCCAAAGTAAGGCAAAGTTAGGAGCATACTTTTCCTGGTAATGCAGTGACTCTTTAACTGTTGTGTTTCTTAAATTTTTTACACTATGTATTTAGATAGTTTTTAAAATTTGGAATAAGTTTGAGAAAACATGGCCATATCAAAATGTAAAGGATCAAATTTTAAACTGTTTTTTCTTACTAAGTATGTATGTATTTATATGTGTGATTCTGTCTAATGTTTTTGTTTAAATTTATTTAGTAAATATTTTTGGTATATAGTATATTTATAAACAAACTGAAGGGGGAAGTAAATATATATATAAATGTTCATATTCATGATTCTGAGGCAATGATTCTTGAGTAGGTGCTTTATTCATTCCTGCTGTATTTGCATATAGTATGAAATAGCCTCAGTATCATTTAACACACTTTACGTTGCCTTTCCGTCTTATTTCAAAGTGATTATCATTAGTGAAGCTAGTGCATGAAACTGTACATAAATGGATGAATCTGTGTCAGAACTGGCATCTACCTGATGTCAAAGCTGGAATGTTACCACTTCCAAATTGTATTAATGAACTAAACAGGGGTTGAAAGGGGTAAGTGCATTGAGGATTGGGGCTAGAAGACAAGAGTTAGTACCTTTCTTTCAAAGGACAGCTTGTAAGCTCAGATAATGAATCTTGCTTATGAAAGGTCATAGAAATAAGGTTGCTCCAGAAAGGAGGGTTTTTGTGAATGTGTCTCAAGGGTAAAGAGTTAAGGATGCCACTGAAAGACGTTCAGACGAGCCCGTTCCAGGCCAAGGCTGTTCTAGAAGTCCTGGAGAAGACATGGATGTTTCTAGAAACCTCTAAGGAATCACGTGATTAGAAAGTCTCCTGACTCTTAATAGTTAAGTGAGAATCACAGTAGTTTTAAGTATTAATGAAACTTGATTTTGTAGTCTGGGCAGAGAGAACAAGTAATCATTATTGAGTTTTAAAAAATGCACTATTTTGGGGGATATGAGTTAAAATTGTAATTTTAGTTTTGAGGTCTTTCATTTTGATTTTGCTTGACAAAAGAATTAACTAATTTATGTTTTATAATAAATTATTTAAAAACATATGCTATGTTATGCAAGCATAAGCCACGGCATATTATTTCCTTGTGTGCTTATTTTATCTTCCGTAAAGGCCATTCTAAACTACCAAACACTACTTGTATGTCACTCAAACTTTTAATGACATAAGTCACTTGTGGTGACAAAAACAGCTAAATGTGTAAGTAGGAAGGAGAAACTTCTAACAATTCTTTGTCTTTTTTTTTTTTTTTTTTTTAGACAAAGGTGGTCTTGCTCTTTTGCCTGAGGACTGTTGTGGATTGTCATAGCTCACTGAAACTTCACACTCCTGGGCTCAGGCATTCCTCCTGCCTCAGCCCCCCAGGTAGCTTGGGACTACTGGCATATCACATCACAGCTGGCTAATTTTTTTATTTCCTTTTCTTTTCTTTTCTTTTTTTTTTTTTTTTTAATAGAGATGGGGTCTCACTCTAGCTCAAACTGGTCTTAAACTTCCAACCTCAAGCAACCCTCCTGCCTTAGCCTCCCAAAAAGCTAGGATTGTAGGTGTGAGTCATCACTTCCTGCCCTAGAAGCTCTTTTTGAAAGGCACCTGAAAGTAATCATAGCTATCAAACTGTTATCTAGTATTCTTATAAGATATGTTTAAGATAATGGAAGGCATTATAACAATAAAATAATTTTTAGTAGTCCAAAATGTAGACAGTTCAGATAACCAATGAAAAAGGTGTGAAGCTAAGTGTAGACATTCTAGAAGAGTTGACTATTTCTAAAATAGAAATTATAAGCCAACAGACCATACTGGTGGAATTTTGAACCAATCAGTTCAGACAGTTCAGAATTCTACCTAGAAGAATTTCCTGATTTCAACATAGAAGTTACATTAAGAGCAATTGAACCACCTATACCCATAGAGAACTAACTTCCCAAAAAGGTCAAAATTACTGAAACTTCTTTGAGTCAGCGTAGCTTCCAAAATTTGCAAAGTAAGATATATATTTCAAATTTTAGGATTGATAGCTAAAAGGTAAGTTTTGATACTATCTGGTCCAATTATCTGATTTTATATGTAAGGAGGAACTGAGAGAAAATAAGAACCTAAATGGCTTGGCTGAAGCTATTGTCAAATTTGAAATAATAATCATCTTTTATGGACTCTGTTTCTATGTATTAATACCACACTTCCCATCTGTTAATTTTTCCCTGTGTGAGAATAACTTTTTCTTGGATTTTCTTGAATTTTTATTTAAGACGACAAAGCAATTTCTTACAAATTTTTATTATGCCTCTGACTTGTCAAGAAAATAGATGAACAGGATTCCTTTCTGTCCTTGCTCATTTGCTCAGTGAGCCAAGGGTGTGATGAAGGTAGAATAGCATATAAGCATCAAAGAAGGAGCTGTGAGAACGTTATGTTAACACATAATAATCTAATAGCACGTGATCATGGTTTAAGATATCTTAGCTGTGTGGTCTGTTACTGTATCTGGTTCTGGAGAGATGGTTTATGAATGATATCCTTGCAGTTATTGAATCATAGGCTAACTTTCTTATATCACTATTCGTATTCCTTAGCTATTTTCTTGCATCTTTTTCTCCAACCCGGATCTTTTTCCTGTCTTTTCCAGTAGTAGAGATGCAGAGGACTCAATGTAATCATACTTAAAACACTATTACTCAAATCTGTTTTAAAGGATGGATTCCAAAATCACACACTTTAAAAAATAATGTCCATTTAGCAGCAGTAGCAGCTTGCTTCTCCTTCTCTGTCTCACTCAGTATAGAAAGAATACAAGCTGTAGAGAAAAATTCTTTGAACAAAAAACATGGAGTGAAAAAGAGTCATATTTCTCATCATGGGAACTGCCGGAGACAGGGAGGAGGGGAGGGATTGAAGGACAAGATGCCATTGATGAGAGAGTTCTGATGGTTTAAAGGATAAGCAATGTATCTGATTTGGGGGATACTAGGAAATAAGAGAGTGCACCTGATTTACTGAGTTGCTGTCTGTTCAGGCTTAGGCATCACTACCTCTGATCTCCATGTTCACATATTTTATAAACAAACATTGAAACTGTCATCTATCCACATATTCTTAAATGTGATTCTGGTCAGAATGTGAGCTACGATATGTTTTTATCTCTAGTGCAAGATTGCTAGAGTTTCTTTTAATTTAAATAGAAATCAAAGACCAAAAGGTTGACATTTGATTTTTTATGGCTTTTCTCATGTCTGACTCTGTCTCAGTTATCAGGTCTCAGCTAAAATATTATCTCCATAGATAACACAACATGTGGTATGCTACTTTTTATATAAAAAGAGAGGATTTTATATATATATATACATATACACACACATATATTTTTGTGTGTTTACATGTTTATATAAACACACATAGATATACATCTATCAGTTTATATTAAGAAATACTGGAAGGATAAACCATACAATTAAAAAAGTTGTCAGATTTTTTTAAAAGTGATTATGCCCTTTTAACTCCTACACTATATGAGCGTTTCAGTTACTCCATCTGCTTTTGGTTTTAGCTACTCTGGGGAATGTGATACGTTATCCCATGCCATATTCGACCATTTTGAGCACTTTTTCGTGTACCTGTTTGCCATTCTTCTATCTTCTTTTGTGAAATGTGTATTCACTACTCTTTTTCTTACGCAGTGATAGTGTTTTTGGTTTTTTTATTTTGGGTATGTAGTAGTTTGTACATATTCTGGACGTATCTTTTTTGACAGATACACAAGTAACTTTTGCTTCTATTATTTAACAGTAATAAAATAATATGTATAAAAGATATTGATATATTTAATATTTCTAAATTGCTGAAAGTTTTAGAAGGAAGGCAATTAGTTAAAACACAGATTTTATAATTAAAAATTTAAAACAAAAATCACATTCTCTTATTTTGTTTCTGGTTTCAGGTGCAGTTAAAAACTAGCGTTTCTAGTCAGTATGTAATTCGGATGCAGCCAACAAACAGGTGCCTTTCTACACTGGAGTGTGCAGCTGTCGCTCTCTCCATCCTGGAGAAGAACAGTTCCATACAGGAGGTACGGCCTGGGACGGTGATAGTTTTGAAAGTTGGAGTTTGGTTACATTTTACCTACAAAATTTAGACATGCTTCACCTGTTAAATTTGTTAACTCAAGTGACAAGTAGAATGTGTATCTGTGATAGGAATTTATGTACTTTTATAACCTTTCTTCCTCTCTGGTGTTTTTCAATGTTAGCTTAACATTCCAGATTGCATTATTTAAATATTCATTTTAAGCTGTGCATATATTAAATTGCGTTTAAGTAGCACAACATTAAATAGAGTTTTTGGACTAGATTTTTCTTTTAGTATTTTCTGTTTCTCTTTTCAGCATTTTGTGTTCTCTTATACTCAACTTTTCTTTCTTTTTAGTTAAAAGAACATTCTAGCAACTTCTTTGTTTTTGCATTGGTCATTTGAAGAGGTATAGTGACTTCCTGTTTATCATACTGACCTTGCTTAGAGTGTAAAAAAGACATTTTTTTTTTTTTTTGAGAAAAATGTCTACAGAATTAGCAGGTTATAACCTACAATTAGCATCATATTTAATTTCCACGACAGCATGATGATTTCATATATAATTAATAATCATCAATAAAAAATAATATTTTAACAAGCTTACCAGCATCTCAGTCTTTTGGGAACACGTAAGAAACTATTTGTAGCAAAAGAAAAAGTAGTGAATTAAAACTTAAATTGTTAAGCCTTTTTAATCACTGAAAAATTTTAATAAATGCAATTCAAGAAGAAAAGTCATAGAATAATGAATGTAACTGCATGGAGTTTATAGCTCCCTCTGATGCCCCCCCCCCCCCCAAGCACACTGCTTGCTTGCTTTTTCTCTTATTATGCACTCTGGTTACTATTATGCAAGTATGCCTTGGCCACGAAGGACATTTCATGATGGGTAAAAGCTCAGTTGAATGTAACTGGAATGGTTACCAAGATGTTAATCCTGAAGAGAACAAAAGGGTCTCGGGAGCAAGGAGTTTTAAGGAATGCCAGAAGCAAGCCTTGAATTGCTTTTTTCCTTTCTTCTATCATAAAGTGTGGAAAATGTGAATTAGAGCCTTTTCTTCTTTTGAAAAAAGTGGGCTTTCATTAGTAGCCCTTTCTTGAGTGTGTATGTGTATGAGTAGACTTTGTTTTGGGTTTAAGACACTTGATTCTGTTCTCTATATTTGAGAAAAAATTTACAAGGGACCCTGGATCCCTATAGTCAATGACCAGGGTGTGTTCTCAGACTCTTTCCCTTCTCCTCTAATCACTTATTCTCATGTACTTGGCCATCAACATAGCACTTTATGTAATATACCCCTCTATTTCCCTTCTGCTTTGTTTATTCACCATCATTCCTATGGTTTTTTTTGGTAGAGATGAGGTCTTGCTCTTGCTCTCGCTCTTGCTCAGGCTGGTCTTGAATTCTTGAGCTGAAGCAGTCCTCTTGCCTGAGCCAGGATTACTGGTGTAAGCCACCATACCTGGCCCTTTTCCTGAACATTCTTGACAAAAAAAATTCTTTTTTATAGGTATCCTAAAGGAAAGCGAAACTTGGTGCTGTTGTTTAAACTTGCTTTCTGGGGCGGTGTCTGTGGCTCAGTGAGTAGGGCCCTGACCCCATATACTGAGGGTGGCGGGTTTGAACCCATCCCTGGTCAAACTGCAGCAACAACTACAAAAAATAAACTTGCTTTCTGTACCGTCTCTGTATTTCCCTTCTTGTTGATACAAAATTCTAGGATCAGACAACATTTAGACTAAGGACCCATTAAAAGTTCAATTTTTTTTTCCAATAGTTTATTTTTTTATTTCAAATTAATATGAGGACACAAATGTTTAGATTACATTGTTCTCACTTCCAAGGTGAAGTTCCTGTTGTAATCACCTGGGGGCGTGTGACACTCCCTGGCACGGTGCACATTACATGGGATGCTTCCCAATGCCCCTGCCACTGGTCCTTCCCCCTTTACTTCCCATCTCCTCCTACCCCCCTTACTAGACTATGCTTGTGTTTGATTGTTCATATGAGCCTGGAATTGTTTACATATTGGTTCCATTTTAGTATTGAGTATGTTGGGTATTTATTTTTCCATTCTTGAGATACTTTACTAAGAAGAATGTGTTTCAACTCCATCTATGTAAACATAAAAGATGTAAAGTCTCCATCTTTTTTTATGGCTGAATAGCATTCCATGGTATACATATGCCACAACACAAAAGTTCAAATTTTGAGGGAAAAATATAATATTTTCTTTGGTATAATTTGGAACTTGCTTTTTTCTCCTTTTGAGTTCTGGAAGAATCTTCTATAGAGTGTTTTTCAATCTTTTTTATCTCATGGCACACTTGAACCTATAGTTAAACTTCCATGGCACACTTAAATTATTATGTTGATTTAAAAAAAGAGTAAAAAAAAATACTTACTGTGCTTTGAATTTCTTTTGAATTATTAAAATAATTCAATTAATGATACTTAAAAATTTTTGTGGCACACTGGTTGAAAACCACTGATCCATGGTCTTATATCTCTTACTCCCACAACTGAAACTGGATCTTTACTGCAATCCTAAATGGAAGCTTTACTGTGGGTACTAGTGGTAGTTACAGTGATGGCATTCGCAGTGTAGTGGAGTTAGAGACAGGGTTTGTACTACTGCTAAGGCTGCTGCGGCTCCCCTGCTCCAGTTTGAAAGACTTTGTCTTGGATTAATTAATGTGCCATCATAGCAGGATGATGGTTAGCCCAAAAGGTTTCAGTTCTATTTTACTATTTTGGATTCTGCAAGTATTAAATGAGTTCTTTTAAAGTTGTCTGGGACAAGAAGCTTTTTCTTTTCTTTTCTTTTCTTTCTTTCTTTTTTTTTTTTTTTGAGACAGTCTCACTATGTTGCCCTTAGTAGAGTGTCATGGTGTCATAGCTCACAGCAACCTCAAGCTCTTGGACTCAAGTAATTCTCTTGCCTCAGCCTTCCTCCGGAGTAGCTGAGACTATAGGTGCCCACCCCAATGCCCAGCTATTTTTAGAGACAAGGGTCTTGCTCTTGCTCAGGCTGGTCTTGAACCTGTGAGCTCAGGCAATCCACCTGCCTCAACCTCCCAGAGTGCTAGGATTACAGGCGTGAGCCACCCCGCTTAATGAGAAGGAATTTTTTGCAAAAATGATGTAATACTATGTATTTAGGACAGCTTCATATTGTTTTAGAGTTTCTTCTCTATCAGCATGTTTTTGTTTTTATTCTTTCTCTACTTTTACTGTTCGATATATCTGAAAGCATTCCCTGATGACATAAGGCCAAAAATAGATGTTGACTATTGCTAGATTGGGTGTGGTTTGTAGCTATTGTATCTTTAAAAGAAAAAGGAATCCTATCATCACGGCTTGAGACTTGCAAAAAATCTTACATTCTGGGAAAATATCTAACAAAAGGCAAAGTTTAAGAATAGTGACAGGATGAGTTATTTCTTTAGTTTTTGTTATTATTATATAAGAATCATATTAAACATAAAATCCCAGGTGGAGCCTGTGGTTCAGTGGGTAGGGTGCCAGCCCTACATACCAAGGGTGGTGGGTTCAAATGCAGCCCCAGCCAAACTGCAACAAAAAATAGCCGGGTGTTGTGGTGGATGCCTGAGGCAGGAGAATTGCTTAAACCTGGGAGTTGGAGGTTGCTGTGAACTGTGTAACACCATGGCACTCTACCCAGGGCGATAAAGTGAGACTCTGTCTCTATAAAAAACAAAACAAAACAAAACCCATAAAATCCCAAAGTAATAATGAGGTTGGGGTTAGAGCTCTCTTTCTGCTTTCTTTGGTTGTCAGGAATAATCATATTCTAGTGGTCAGGTGTGTAAAAAAGGATGTTTGACAATCCAGCTTGTGGTCTGAGAGGTGCCGATGAGATAGTTGGTAGGATCAGGAGCAGAAGAAATGCATAATGAAACACCCCAAGTTGCTTATAGAAGGTAAAAATTGGTCCCACTCTGTTTGTTGTAAAGGCTGCTTTCTCAGTGGCAGAACCCCGAGTCCTGCCTATGCAAGTTTAGTTACAATTAAAAGGTAGCATGTTTGTGAAACACACTTCCTGTCTGCTCTAAACATAAATATTTCTTCTTTTCCTGGGAAGGAAAACTATTACATTTTTTCCTAGTAACCTTTTATTAGGAGCATTCTGCATGTATTAAAACTTTAAGGTGACGGCGGAGAGTAGTAAATGTTCCCTTGTCCTCATTCTGTAGAGGTATAGGATGGGGTATTCTCCTTAGAATGAGCAACTGGGCCCAGAATATGAGTGTAAGTCTGTGGATTTATTGTCATCTGTTATTCTAAAGCAGTTTTTCAAGTACCTGGAAGTACTATCAGATATGAAAGCATAGCTACTAGGAAGTAGCATGATGTAGACTTTTTCAAGTAGATTTGAATTACAAGTTCATCACTTTACTGTTGTCACTTTTTGCCAATGGGCAGCTCACACAATCACTTTGTACTGTTTTCTTATCTGTAATGCACAAAGAAATAGTTACCTTAAAGCATTGTGGGAATTGAGTGAGTTCATGTGTGGTAATCACCGCAGTTGTCAACACAGGCATTCAAAAAAAAGTAATCCTTTTGCCCTTCTTTGCCTGGCTGATCTTGCCTATAGATTGACAAAAGAAATTGTAAACTGAAAGTTGGTGACTTTCATTAGCTACTGGGTATTTACCTGGACTTTTCATACCTTGGAAGCCTTTGGCATGGGGATCCTTTTTATTACAAAACCTTTTCTACTTATGAAGTTTTAGCTAATGAACTTAAAATAAATGGGGCAGAGCTTTGTGCTGTAACCTGTGTCTTAGCTCAATCCAACACCAGTGGTTGGTGTTAATAGTAATGGTTCTTTGAAAACTGTCATAGACAAAAAGATTTACGAGGTTAGGCTAGACTGCAGTAATTTAAAACTCTAAATTGAAATGGTGTAACGTGACAAGGGTTATGCCTCCCTCATGCTGCCTGTCCAGGGCATCGTGTGTAGGACTCTGTATACTGCAGTCACTGAGGGACTTGGCCTGGGGAAAGCGCTATCCAGGTACATCATTCCACTGTCATCAGGGAAAGTGGTGAATCCATTACTAGTTTTAATACTTCTGCCCAAACATGGAACATATTGTGCTCACATTTCATTAACCAAAGCCAGTTATATGGCCACGCGTAACTTCAAAGGGGGTTAGAAAATGCAATCTGATTATGTATCGTGAAAGAAGACGGGCGTCTTCGTGGGCAGCCCCAGGGATCTAATCCTGATCTATCTCCAAAATTCATTCGCTTGTTACCTCACTAAGTTGATAGAATCTTATCTTTAGGATGTAAAAGTTGGAAGCCCTTGATCATAGGAATATTAATTTTCTCCTAAATGTGAATTTTATGACATTAAATATCGGTGGAATCTTCAGTTGTCCCAGTCCGTATGTATTTCTAGGTATTTTTCCCAGGTGTGATGTTTCAGAATCTGATCAGTATACTGGGCTGACTCTGTAAAGTGGGCAGTCATAGATCATTATTTCTTCATTTCCTTTCTTGTTTTCTTCATTAAAATAAATTAAGAGAACATACTTAAAGAGATTTCTGTATACAATATTATACAGAGCCTTTTGAAGATGTTTGTCTTTTTTTTTTTTAAATTGCTGTATATCATTTAGGAATTGTGTTTGACTACATATAACAGAGCCCTTACTGCAGTGTTTAGATCTCATGGGGGTTTCTTTTTCTCCTTTGAATAAGTAATGTGGACACAGACAGTCCAGGGTTGAGAGACTGCAGCTTGAAAGGGACACCAGGGACCCCCGTTTATTCTGTCTTCCTCTCCATCATCTTGTGTATTTGGCTTTCATCTTCATGTTTTTTATAGTGACATGCTGGTTGACCCATCTTCAGCAATCATGTTACAAGCGGGAAGAAAGGACAAAAGGCCTATTCCCACTAAGTCTGTCCCCCTTTAGAGTATCTTGGAAAGCCTTACCCACCACTTCTTATACCTCATTGGATAGACTGTCATTAGTCTGTGTAATGTTACTGGCTGGACTCGTTGTGTCCTTCAATAACATTTGGATTCTTTTAATAAGTAAGGAAAGAATGAATATGGAGATGTAACTACTAGTGACTGCCACAGTTTGTAAGAGTTTATTGTAAATAAAAGCTATCAAAGATGTAAGTTATATTAAGTGAGGGAGTAAATTTTCACATAGACATTGTGAAAAATCTGAATCTGTCCGTCTGTTGTGCTCCTTTAATAGTCTGCTTAGTTGCAGTTCTGTGCTTTTATCATTTAAAAGCTTTAGATCCGGGATTTCAGGCCCAAGGGAAAAATCTGACTCAAAATGTGTTGAAAACACTGGCATTGTGTTACTGCCTTTTTTGTTTGAGATGCTCTTTCACTCTGTTGCCCAGGCTAAGGTGCCATGAAGTGAGCCTGCACACAGCAACCTCAGACTCCTAGGCTCAAGCGATCCTGCTGTCTCAAGTCTCTCAAGCAGTTGAGACTACAGACGCCTGCCACAGCGCCTATCAAATTGTTTTTCTATTTTTGGTAGAGATGACATCTCATTCTCGCTCAGGCTGGTTTTGAACTCCTGAGCTCAGGCTATCTTCCTGCCTTGATCTCCCAGAGTTCTAGGATTACAGGCATGACCCAGAGTTGGGTGCCTGGCATGTTTTTTTGAATTGGAATAACTTTAGGTAGGGCATGTACTCCATCTGTATTACAGCGTCAACTCTTTTGTTAGCTCATAGGCCCGCCCGGTTTACATATTTACATTACATGTGTGGCCCTATAGATATTAGACTGTAGACAGGCACATGGGATTTGGTTTGTATGTGGCCCATGGACTAGTGTGAGAGAAGGACTTACCCATTGTTTCCATCATCTGTTGGTATCAGGTGATAGTAAGCTTGCCTCAGTTTGTGATCGAAACTGAATTAACTAATTGGGTGTGCTTATCTTTGGATCTAAAGGTTTCTGTTAGACTGCTTGTTTCAGATTAAATTATTGTAATGGCATCAATTTTTTATGGTGTTTGGATAAGTTAGTATATGAAAATAAGTTCAGATTTTATTGCCTATATGGAAAAATCAGTAATCAAGTCTTAAAAAAATATATATTATATACAAGCTTCCTGTGGAAGGTAAAGTATTTGTGCCTGTTTATTGAAATTCCTTAGTGTGGTATGTAAGTTATGAATTTAAAGATATTATTTATCTAGAAATAATTATTTGCGTGTCTATTATTTTTCATAGTTAAAGGACAATAATAATAAAAAGAAGCATAGTAACCGCTGTTTCTGAAGGTGAAGTGTAGATAGAATATCATGATTTCTCACAGATGACCTTTTTTAGTGTCTCTTTTTTTCTTAACAGACTTTGCTTCGCCCTCTTCGAGCTTTATGTTCTTTCCAGCTCCAGCATGGTGCTCAAATACGCCTCAGCAAGGAACACCTTCTGAAAAATGGATTATATCCTAAGCCATTGCCAAAGAACAAACGTAAACTCAGGAAAATGGAACTGTTAATGAATAGCATTAAAATTTAGTACAATTGTTCTTATGGTGCTAGTTGACCTGATTTCATCTGACAGTCCCCAGTTAAGTGTTCATTCGGTTTAGGTCTAAGCGTTTTTGACTAAAGAAGAGTGAGACTTATTTACTAATCTTGCCTAGAAGAAAGAAGTAAACCAAATAGCCATCAAAATAACAATAAAAAACTTCACTGACTCCGCAAAAGGAAGATGTCATACTGTATTTGTTTTTAAAAATGTGCCTCTAAGACATTTTTTTCAAATCTGTGATTTAAAATACGATTAGTTGTTGAGCCAGGTTAGAGGTTTTTACTATGAAATGGAAGGAAGTTGTTGTCCTAATTGGAACAGTATTGTTTCTGGTAATGTTTATGGATTATTAGGAGCAATAATAGACCTATGTTAATTTACAATCACGTACCCGAACTTTATAGTTTAAACAGCAAAAGAAAATGGTTTAGATTCAACTTATGTATTTTATAAAATAGTATAAAAGAATAAGGAAACTGTAAGTATCCTTTAGGGGCTAAACTTGACCTCAGCTAATGTGATTTAAGTTTCTGTTGATTTCCATAATTTTTAAAGAGGTGCATGTAATTTTGAAATTACATACATTTTCATTTGTAATCAGTCTGGATAAGTTTTGATTTTTTGTTCTATTCATCTATATAAGTTTTTTGAATATTCATTGAACAGTTTATTGATTATAGTCACCTGCTTTTATTGAACTTTTTATGTAGAAAATAAGTAAAATATAATACAGTCGTTATTTTGAGAACATATTTCTGTAAGTAGTCCTATTTAATTTAAATCTTTTTAATGGGAAAAAGCTTTTAATTTGAGAGAACAAATTCCCCCTGCGCAGTGGGGAACGTATTTACTAAGATTTTGTACTAAATAAGAAACGTGTATGTAATGTATATTTATATCCAACTTAAAACGACTGCAGTTATATGCAAATTTTCATAAGAAATGGGGACTTTGTTTTGGTCTTTTTTATGATTTCTAGAGTTTCCTGTTTTTGGTGTTAAGTTGTAAGGAAAAGCTAAACATTTAGCTTAAATGTTAAGTTGTAAGAAAAAGCGTTTGTATGTAAGTTCGATAAAATATTTGTGTATAAGTGAGAGACTTGAGCATACACCAGAGGTTGTTTTTGACAGTTCTTATGTTTCTGTATTTGTTTATTGTTGCCTTGGATTAGACTTTTATTAAAAAGCTACAATGCTGGTCACAGTTAAAATGATAATATTTGGGGAAACTATGCAGGAAATATTTTAAAATATTAAAACTTAGATTCCTATCTTTTATTGTTGACTAATTTTTGGATTTAACAACAATTGAGCAGATTTGTAATCTAAAATACCTAATATCAAATGATTATTTGGTATAATAGAGAAGATATAGTAGTAATAATGTGTAGTGGTTTCTTAACAGATGAGCTAAAATCATCTCAAGGTATTTGTTTTCACTTTAAATTAAACTGTATAAATTTCCCTTTGTCGTTATTATTTTAAAAAGAATATTCCTACATAAGACACCATTTATATCTCAACATTTTATTTTAATATGAGTTGATTTTTTTGAGAATAAGTTTTATTTTTATCTTTTGAATAAAATATTTTAGAGTATTTTTAAGTACTTTAAAAGCTTAAAATTTAGTGTTTTTGGAAATTTATAAAATAAAATTAAGGAAGTCTGTATAAAATTTTCTAAATTATTTTGCTAACCTCCAAACTTATATACTTTTTACTTTGTTATCTATTTTTTACTGACCTCTCAAAGGGATTTTGTTTAATCTTTTTCAGTACATAGTGCTTCTATAATCATTCATTTTCATTACACAGTTTTAAGTAAGTTTTAAGAACTATTATTACTATTTTCATTATAAAAATTTCTCAAAGTGGTATTATGTATTTTAACTGAATATTTAATCCTGGTTTTAAAATTTGGTGTCTTTGTATTGTATTAGTTGACTTTTAAATGCAGGTGCTTTATATTTGCCTGATTTTGCTGGACTTTTTTAGAAGGCCAGGTGTTATAGACAGTAGCTGATAGTCAGTGCACTTTGATGCATATAGATTATTTTGTGAGTTGTTATTTATGCCACATAACTCAGAGAATAGTATGTCCTCATACATAAGGTGACTGTGCTGTTAGCACATTTGTAGTAGGTTAAAAATTACTGTGCTTAGTAATAAGAAAGAGTATTTTGAAAGTTTCTCACATGTGTATAAAGGGTTGAGACTTAGATTATATACAAAGTAAGTCACAGTGCATGGCTGCTTTCTGTAAGTTGGATTATAAGCCTTCTTGTGTGGAATATGAGAGTTAAATTAGGAAAAATTATTTTCCCTAACTGTAAGACTCTAGACACAACTTTCCTTAGCCATGACCACTAATATGTTAGGATTTATTTCTTAAGATTTTACAACAGAGTACCTTCTCACTTATCACCATTGTTATCAAATTATATAGATGAGCACTTCTACATAATTTATTCAGTTTCTTCATCATTATTCCTATTTATTATCCTAAATAGGTTGTTTAATAATGTGATCATGTGGCTAGGCGCAGTGGCTCATGCCTATAATCCTAGCACTCTGGGAGGCCAAGATGGGTGGGTTGTTTGAGCTCACGAGTTCAAGACCAGCCTGAGCAAGAGCGAGACCCCATCTCTAAAAATAGCTGGGTGCTGTGGTATGTGCCTGTAGTCCCAGCTACTCGGGGGGCTGAGGCAAGAGAATCACTTGAGCCCAAGAGTTTGAGGTTGCTGTGACCCCTGACTGCCAGGGCACTCTACTGAGGGTGATGAAGTGAGACTGTGTCTCAAAAAATAAAAGTGATTATGTTATTAAAAAATCTTTTCCATTGAATTTCAGGGATTGTGAATTTTAGGGAGCAAGAATCCAATATACTCAATTCTAATATGAAGGCAGCAGAAAAGCTAAGGTCCAACAATTGGCCCTTAGATGTAATTGTTATTGGTATAAAAATAAATCGTATTGATGTAGTAAGTAAAAAATTAGGTCTGACTTAGTAAACTCAAGAGATTTTTTATAACCATACTTGACTATGTAGATGTAGTCCTTTAAAATAGTTACAAATGGGTATTTTTATAAGTAAGTAATAATTGCGTCCTGTAAGTAGGCTTTTTATAAAATGAATCGCCTCTCAATATGTCCAGTCCACATTTCGTTTACTAGATTAGTGTATATTCTTCCCTCCTTCCCAGGCTTCTCCTTTCCCTCTTTCATCACCTCCATTGTGCCCTTTCATTGCCTATTAAGTTTATCCTGTGTATTAACTCTTTTTATTTTTGCAGTTATTCATGTATCCTTGCATAAACATTACAAAAGATCCTGCAGTTGTCTTAACATGCTATAATTGTATATTTAAAGGTTGTGCAGGAAATCAGGCAGTGTTCCATGCTTTTTGCATCATGCTGATTATCAGTCTTGGTTCATTCAGGCTGCAATGACAGGTACCAGAGACTAGGTGGGTTGTGAACGGCAGAAATTTACTTCTTATTGCTTTGGAGGCCGAACTGTCCAAGATCAAGACATCGGCAGATTCGGTGTCTGGCGAGGGGTTACTTTCCGATTCATAAATGGCACATTTTTGTTGGGGGACTAATCTAAGTAATTCATTGATAGGGGGACTAATCCCAATTATGAAAACTCTGCCCTCATGACTTAAAAATCGCCCAAATACTTAATACCATACTCAAATACCATTTGGGAAGGGGAAGTAGCAATTGCTAGAGAAACAGTCCACTTGTTTCATTATGGCGGCAGTCCCCCCAGACTCCTGGCAGCCTCCCAGTGTTTACTTGGAGACCAGCATGGCAGTCATTGTACTGGAACTACACTGGAAGCATGCTCCAAAGACCTGGAGAAACTTTGCTGAATTGGTTCATCGAGGTTACTACAATGGCACCAAATTCCACAGAATCATCAAAGACTTCATGATCCAAGGAGGTGGCCCAACAGGGACAGGTCAAGGTGGTGCATCTATCTATGGCAAACAATTTGAAGATGAACTTCATCCAGAGTTGAAATTCACAAGGGCTGGAATTCTTGCAGTGGCCAGTACAGGGCCAGACACTATCACCAGCCAGTTCTTTGTGACACTAGCCCCCACCCAGTGGCTTGATGGCAAACACACTAATTTTAGCTGAATGTGCTGGGGTATAGGAATGGTGAATCGAATGGGAATGGTGGAAACAAACTCCCAGGTCCACCCTGTGGACGATGTGAAGATTATTAGGGCACACCTTTCTGGTCAGACTTGCTGCCTTTTTGGCACATCCAGTTCCTTCTGTGATGGCCCCAGTGAACCAGCTTCCAGATGATCTAGAATGATATATAATGTTAAACTTCATTTTGGCCTTTCAAAACAAAGCTCAGGAAGCCTGGGGTCTTGGGTGAATTAGAGATGGAAATATATTTTAATAGCGTACTTCTTTTCTCTTTTCCCAGCACTTAGGTTGATAGAACATTTGCAGAAATGCTCATACGTGTTTATCTGCAGGTTGCTGTTGACTGCAAATGACCCATAATGTACCTCCTGGGTCTCCCCTGATACACCTGAAATAAAATGAAGCAGACTCTGATTTTGTAGTGCCTAACCAAACTTCTTCCTGAGGAGATTTATATTCTGGCTTACACTCAGTCTTGGGTGGCTGACAGCCACAGAATTATTCAAAACCAGATAGCGTCTGTCAGCCCTTTTAAGCCTGTACACACCTATTTCAGTCTCTAGGGAATGTAGGGAATGTATGCATCTCTGCAGACACTTCTAATGATGGCAACTGCTGCTTTGGCAATGTTGACCAAAGTGTCTACTTCTGTCACTGTGTCTGCCTATTTCAGTTTCTTCCCAAGGTACCACCAGTGTAGCCAGTTTTCTGTGGTATGCCATATCCTTTCAGGTCCCCCATAAGCAGAAGTCAAGGGGTATTAAGTCAGGAAAACATGGGGAAACACAGCTGCATGTCTTTTATTTATTGTCCGGGCAAACTCTCAAGGTAAAGCTTGCAAATCTTGGTACCTATAATAATCTTACAAAGGAAACTTTCCCTTTTGCTGTTTTAAGAGGGCATCATATCCTTATTCTGCTAACTTCTGTCTCACATACACGGTGTTTGGTGGACTTCTGTGGAGAATATGTAAACTGTTCCAGCAGGACTTGTTGCTGTGTGAGGCCTCCCAGATCTTCCTCTGTGCACATCACACACAGTACCGTGCATCTCACATTTACCACGAATGTGTGCAATTGTTAGACGTTGGGAGGTTCATGTTGCATACTCATGCCTCCATTTTCCTGGTATTTCTACCATGTTCTTGAGTTTCAATTACCACTTCAAAATGGTCTTGCACCCCTTGAATAGCAGCCATACTTCTACCATTTTCTTTGACCATCCTTCCTTGTTGCATGGTGATGCTGGCATGCATTTGATTAGTCTCATCTTTTGAGTGAATGTCATACTACACATTGCGACTAATTTGAACTTCGAAAAGTAATACATAGATAACATTTTTAAAAATTTGCATACATTTTTTGGCACCCCCAGTATATGCGTAGTCTCTACAACATATTTCATTTTTAGTATATAATAAAAAAACTACTAAAGGCTTGGCACCCATAGCACAGTGGTTACAGTGACAGCCACATACACCAAGGCTGGTGGATTTGAACCCTGCCCAGGCCTGCTAAACAATGATAACTGCAACAAAAAATAGCTGGGTGTTGTGGCAGGTGTCTGTAGTCCCAGCTACTTGGGAGGCTGAGTCAAGAGAATTGCTTAAGCCCAAGAATTTGAAATTGCTGTGAGCTGTGATGCCACAGCACTCTACTGAGGGTGACAAAGTATATGTGAAGGAGTGGGAAAATTTGACCAGTAGTGCAGTGGAAAAAATCATTAATGACAACCAACAGATTACGTAGATGTTGGAATTAGTAGACAGGAGTCTTAGATAGCTATAATAATATGTTGAAGAGTTTGCACTCAGGAAAGTATAAACTTTGTGAGTTTAACGAAAACGAACTCTACTGAGGGTGACAAAGTGAGACTCTGTCTTAAAAAAAAAAAGACACTATAAAGACATTCTTTTTTAATGCTAAGTGCTTTTTTTAAATTTTTAAATAGGCGTGGGGTTTTATCATGTTGTCCAGACTGGAGTGCAGTGGCTATTCATAGGTGTGATCACAGTGCATTGTGTCTTCAAAGTACTGGGCTAAAGTGATCCTCCTGCCTCAGTCTCCTGAGTATCTGGGACTACAGGCAAGAGCCAGTGTGCCTGGCAAGTCATTCTTAGTGAAACAAAAGCTGAGAAGATTCATATCTAGCAGAACTGCACAACAGGAAATTCTAAAGGACATTGTTAAGAATAAAGGGAAATGATACCAGATGGAAACTTGTATCTGCAACAGGAAGTGTCGCTACACATTAATATAGAAAAGCATTGGAAGTGGCAATATAATACCATCATATAACCATAAAATAATAAAGGTCTATTTTAATATGTTCATATTAAAATCCAACTTTTTTTTTTTTATTGCAGTTTTTGGCCGGGGGCTGGGTTTGAACCCGCCACCTCTGGTATATGGGACTGGGGTCCTGCTCCTTTGAGCCACAGGCACTGCCCTAAAATCCTACTTTTAAAAATTCTTTAGAAGTAATTAAAGCAAAAATAGTAAACTGTAGGGGGTGATGGCTTATAAAAATAAAATATATGGCAGTAATGTCACAAAGGAGTCAAGGGAGTGTAAATGTAGTGATGCTGTCAGAATGGCATAGTGTAACAGGTCACTGTATAAACTAAGAAGGCATATTGTAATCCCTATGGTTGCTCTGTTCAGTATGGTAGTTATTAGCTATATGTGACTAATTGAATTTAAAAGTTGATTCAAAAATTTGGTTCCTCAGTTACACTAGCCGTATTTCAAATGTTCGGTAGCCATATATATCTAGTGGCTACCATACTGGAAAACACAGATATAAAATATTTCTATCATTGGAGAAAGTTCGGTTGGATAATTCTTCCCTGTCAAGCCACTAAAAAATGATAATGCAAAACATAGGTAAAAAGTCAATAAAGGAAACAAAATGAAACAGTAAAGCCAATTAAGCCAAAGACAGGAGAGAATGAATACCACTAACACATAGATAGCATAAAGCAAGATGGTAGATTTAAACTCATTTATACCAATGATGACATTAAATGAAAATGGACTAAAGATTCCAACTGAAAGGCAGAACTTGTTGGCCTGGTTAAAAAAGTGAAGCCTAATGGTATGAAGTTTACAAGGTGCCCCAGACGTTTTATATATAAAGACAAGATTGAAAATAAAAGGATGGAAAAGAAAAGAAAACTGGTATATCTATATTAATCTCGAATAAAATAGACTTCATCATAAAGCTTATCTGAAATACAGAGAACTTATTAAGATTATAACAATCCTAAATATGTATGTACCCCATATCAAATTTTCAAAACACATGAAGCAAAATTTGATGGAAGAAATAAAGACAATACCCAATCTTGGTGGAGTTATTAACATCCCCCTTTCAGTACTTGTTAAAATAGATTAAGTGGCTGGGTGTGGTGGTTCATGCCTGTTGTAATCCTAACACTCTGGGAGGCCAAGGCTGGTGGATTGCCTGAGCTCAGGAGTTTAAGACCAGCCTGAGCAAGAGCAAGACTCCCATCTCTAAAAATAGTTGGCCACTGTGGTGGGTGCCTGTAGTCCCAGCTAATCAGAAGCCTGAGGCCAGAGAATCACTTGAGCCCAAGATTTTCAGATTGCTGTGAGCTATGCTGTCATAGCACTCAACCCCAGGGTGACTGAGTGAGACTGTCTCAGAACAAATAAACATACAAACATATATTAAGGATGTAGAAGATTTGAACAACACCATCAATTAACTTGACCTAATTGATATGTTTAGTGCATTATGGCACAAAACTCACAATGTATAGGATTTTTAAGTGCATGTAGAATATTCAAGACTAGCCATATTCTGGACCTTAAAACAAGTCTCCATTAAGTCTTAACTAAGCTAACAGAGCATGTCCTCTGACAAGAATGATGTTTAATTATAAATCGATAATAGACAAGCTACATACTTTTAAATCAACTGTACATCAAAAGAAAAACCACAAAGGGAATTAGTAAATGAATGATAATGAAAATTTCTGGGGTCCAGTCAAAGCAGTCTTTAGAGGGACATTGGTAGCTTTACATTTTACACAGGCGCGCCCCTGTTACTGTGCTTTGCTTTGTTGCACTTTGCAGATACTGCATTTTTCACAAATTGAAATTTTTTTGGCAACCCTACGTCAAGCCAGTCAGCACCAAATTTCTAGTAGCACATACTCTTTTTGTGTCTCTGTGTCAGCATTTTTTAGCAATAAAATATTTAAACTAAGGGGTACACATTTTTTTCTTACACATAGGCCATTACACACTTAATAGACTAGCATATATGTAAACATAACTTACGTATGCACTGGGAAACTAAAAAACTTGTGTGACTTGTTTTATTGTGATATTCATTTATTGGAGATACACCTGCATTAGACAAGACAATGAGTTTAAAAATAAATGATCTGCTATGGTTTGAATGTCACCTCAAAAACTTACATTGAAATTTAATTGCCATTGCTCACAGTATTAAGAAATGGGACCTTTAAGGTTGAGGGTTCCAGCTTCATGAATGGGCTTGGTGCCATTATAAATGGGCAAGTTCATCCTCTTACCCTTTTGACCCTTTGCCTCTGCTGTGGGATAATGCACCATGAATGCCCTCACCAGATGCTAGCCTCTCAATCTTAGACTTCCTTGCCTCCTTAACAGTGAGGGAAATACATTTCTGTTCTTTATAAACTAGTCTGTTGTATTCTGTTTATAGCAGCAAGAAAGGGACTAAGACATGATGTAAGCTTTCACCTTGTATTAGGGTTTAGTCTGGGGAAGCGGAGCCAATACGAGTGTTAGAAAGTGGAATTATTGTAGGAGTTAGCCCTTACATGATGTTGAGTGCAACTGGGAAGTAAAGGTCCAAGGAGAAGTTGGAGGCTCAGAAAAGGAGTGCACTACCCCCCCAATCCCAAAGCTCTGGTACAGGCAGACAAGTGAGATCATAAGGGAATATCTGAGAAGCGGGGACTTTTGGCCATTGGTGTGGCCATGTGAGGAGGAACATGGGAGGAGGTGCTGCTCCGAGTAGCTGCTGTCTCTGTGGGTTCTCAGTGGGGCATCTGCAAATGAGCCAAGAGCTGCTGTTGGTCAGTTGGGCTAGAGGGCAGGAAGAAGAGATGAGAAGAGTCAGGAATTGCCCATCTGCTATTCATTTGTCTGGCACTTGATCTGATCTTCAGAGACTAATGGCTACTGCTTTACGTCTACCTCCCACATCTCAAGCAATTTCCTCTTTAGTACTGCTCTCACTTGGATGCATACAGGAAATAGAGTTCCCTCTTTACTCAAGTTGACAGACAGTCCACCTCCTGCTTGTTCACATGTAATTTTTTTTTTTTTTTTGCTGAGGCTGGGTTTGAACCCGCCACCTCAGGCATATGGGGCCAGTGCCCTACTCCTTTAAGCCACAGGCGCCACCCCACACATAACCTTTTAAAACTATATTTAACTTCCAAATATGGATAATAGGAAAGTCATACTTCCACATACCGCAATGAAGCTATCTATGGAACTACTGAAGAAAACTGCCAACTCTTCCCCAGGAAAGGATATCCAAAGTCTCATGCTGTTTTGTCTATCTTTGGGTGATGTTTGTTTTCCTTCTGGCTGGGTGTCTCTCCACTTTTGATGTCCTGTAACTTTAAATACTGAAGTATAAAAGTATATAAATAACCACTATTAAGGTAACTTATGTTAGATAGAAGGGGAATAGAAGGGAGAAAAATAATTTACACATGTATATTACACACATGCCTATATACAAGTAACAAGTATTTTTAACTATTATAGTCCTTTTTTTCTGCACCTGGTCACATAGCTTTGTTTACTGTTTTCTTATACTACCCATTTGATATTTTCTTTGTCCTCAGCAGCACTTAGCTAGTTTTGATTCTATGTATGGTGGGGTGAACTTTTTTTTTTTTTTGAGACAGAGTCTCAGTATGTCGCCCTGGATAGAGTGCTGTGGCATCATAGCTCACAGCAACCTCAAACTCTTGGGCTTAAGCAATTCTCTTGCCTCAGCCTCCCAAGTAGCTGGGACTCCAGGCACCCACCACAACACCCAGCTGTTTTTTGGTTGTAGTTGTCATTGTTGTTTGGCAGGCCTGGGCTGGGTTTGAACCTGCCAGCTCCAGTGTATGTGGCCGGCGCCCTAGCTGCTAAGCTACAGGTGCCGAGCCAGGTGAGGTGAACTTAACCTTAATTCTTGAAGGATGTGTGACATTGGTTCTTGTAGTCTTCCATTAATTTTTAAAACCTTAATTTTTAACTTTTTATTGATATGTCATAATTGTACATAATTGTAGGGTACCTATATTTTGATGCATGCATACGATGTGTGATAATCAGGATAATTAGGATATTCATCACCTTAAACATTCATCATTTCTTTGTGTCAGGAGGACACTGAATTTTCCAGTTATTTTGGAATATATGATAATTATTAACTTTATTGACCTGTTATTCAGGAGCATGTTTTAAAAATTTCTATGAATTTTTATGGCTTTCTAGTTTTATTGTGGTCAGAAAAGATACTTGATATTATTTTTACTTTTAAATATTTCTTAAGACTTGTTTTGTAACCAAACTTAGAATCTATCCAGCAGGCTTTTCCATGTGCCATTGAGAAAAATATGTATTCTGCAGCTTTGGATGGAATGTTCTGTAAATGACTCTTGGGTCCATTTCGTCTGGAGTACAGTTTAACTTTGATATTCCTTTGTTGATTTTTAGTTTGGATGATTTGTCTGTTACTGAAAAATGAGATATTGAAGTCCCCTACTATTAGTATATTGCATTCAATCTTTTTTTTAATGTCTAGTAATATTTGTTTTATATATATAAGTGTTCTAGTGTTAGGTGTATATATATTTGCACTTTTTGTATCTGCTTTATCATTATATAATGGCTTCCTTTGTCTTTTTTTTTTTTTTTTGCCATTCTTGACTTAAAGTCTATTTTATCTACATACAGCCACTACTGCTGTTTTTTGGTTTCCGTGTTTTTCCCAGTTTCCTGAGTAGCTGAGACTACAGATGTCTACTGTAATGCTCAGCTAATTTTTATTTCTTTTCTTTTTTATTTTTGTAGAGCCACTATCTCAATGTGTTCCTCAGGCTGATCATGAACGCCCTGTGTCATTGGTCCTCCTGCCTTGGCCTCTCAAAGTGCTAGGATTGGAGGTGTGTGCCACCATACCTGGCTCTTTTTCTTTTCTTTTCCTTTAAATCTTTTTAACCACTTAGTGTCCTTTCATTGGAAGATTTATTCCATTTACATCAGGGTTATTATTCATACTTGTATGCTGCTATTTGTTTTCTGGTTATTTTGTAGAGCCATTCTTCCTGTTTCCCTCTCTTACTGTTTTTCTTTGTGTTTCAGTGATTTTTTTCTAGTAGTTTGTTTTGATTCTGTTATTTTTCATGTATTTATTTTAGATTTTTGCTTCAAAGTAGCCACCAAGATGCATGTGCCAGTAGCCGTGATGTATGCCCCACTCTTTGTCCCCAATTCACCTCAGTCCTCATGATTCTCTTAATGGTTCCCATTGGATGGAACTGGGGTGATTGTTTCATAAAAATTTTCAAACTACTGGGGTGATTGGATGTCTACTTCCAGTTCCCTTCTTTTAATCAGAAATTATGCATCTCTCTAGAGCAATCCTTTGTGAGTGATGTTAGTGGTGTCAGTTTGTGAGAGGGGGTGGCATGGTATGAAATGACTGTTTCTCTTTCTGACCATGGTTTCTCTTCCTTCTGTAGGCCCACGGAGTTTGTTTGCTTTTCCCATGAATTGTTGTGAACTCAGAATGGTATTCATGTCTGTGAATAGTTTCTGCTTGTATTTTTGTGGGGGCAGTGATAAAGAGGGAATCTTCTATTCTGACATCTTAATAAAATCACTCTTCCATTAACTTTTACCACAATAGGACACGTGAGAACTAAGAAATACGCGAGAGAATTCCTTCATTCTAGACACACTCCTCCTTCTCATTTTGTATTTGAAAACCTACTTGCCCCTGAAACCAGGATCAGTCACCTCAGTCAGTACTATAACCCTCTTCTTATTTGCTGGTTGATTTTCTGACATGAGAAACCAAAATAGTTGGGTAGAAGTCTCTGCTTCCAGTTTAATGGGTAGCCCCCTGTTGTGTGTGCTGGTAGAACCATTCCTTCATCAGAAACTACGATGTCTAAACCAGCTGTTCGTAGAATTGCAAGGATGGGAAATACAACATTTGCTAATTGATCATTAGGGTTAGTGCAGTGGTTCTCAACCTTCCTAATGCTTCCTAGTGCTGTGACCCTTTAATACAATTCCTCATGTTGTGGTGACCCCCAACCATAAAATTATTTTCATTGCTTCTTTATAACTGTAATTTTGCTAGTTATGAATCATAATGTAAATATCCGATATGCAGGATGTATTTTCATTGTTACAAAGGGGTCATGACCCACAAGTTGAGAACCACTGCGGTAAAGAAAGAGTTATTTCCATTTCTACCCTTGATTCCTAGAGCCATGGATCCTGACTGCTGGAGAAACGGTACCATATATTGGTTGCTGATTCAGAGCGTGTAACCACATCCTGGAGAACATCATCAGCCACACAGTTATCTCACATTGCGCCGTAACTGAGTTTTCAAATGGTCATTCTATGATTTTATCAGGCCATCTGCTTCAGGGTGATGGGAAATGTGGAAATACCAGTGAGTTCCATAAGCAAGGGCCCACTGCCAGGCTTTATTTCCTATAAAATAAATTTCCTTGTCAGAAACAATGCTATGTGGAATATCATGGCAGTGAATGTGGTTTTCTGGAAGTCCACAGCTGGTGGTTTTGGCAGAAGCACTACAAGCAGGGAAGGAAAATCTATGTCTATTCCATGGAGAATGAAGCACTTAGCTTCCCATGATGGAAATAGTCCAATGTAATCAACTTGGCACTAAATGACTGGCTGATCCAACTGTGAAATTGTGCTGGACTCAGTGTTGGTCTCTGCTCTTGGCATTTTGGGCACTCAGCAGTATTTGTAGGCTGATCAGCCTTGGCAAATGGAAGTCCATATTGCTGAGGCCAGGTATAATTTCCAGCATCATCCCTGTGGGCACTTTGTTCATGAGCCCATGGGTAAGGGCAGGGGAGGCTGGGGAAGAAGAGAGACATCCACAGATTGTGTCATCTTGTCCATCTGATTGTTAAGATCCTTCTCGAATGAAGATGCTTTTTGGTTATTCATGCGGGTCCCAGGTATCTTCACACTTAGTTCTCTACTTCTTTAAAACAAACCACCTGAAACAGTGGTCTAATGAAGCCACCATTTATTTGCTGATATTTTTGATGGCTGTATGGAGCTAGGCTGGACTGGTCTCAAGTGTGTAGTTCCTCTGCTAGTCTCAGGGAATTGCTGTGCAGGTTTACAGGATCCAAGATGACTTCATTTGCATATCTTTTGCCTCAGCTGGAAAGGCTGAAACAGGATCTCTGGGCCTCTTTCCATGTGGCGTATCCCGTGGTGGCTCAGGTCCTGAGGAAGTGAAAGTTTCCAGGCCTCTTGGTATTCCACGTCCTAGAATTCACAGCATAATTCATACCAGATTCTGTTGGTAAACGCAAGTTATGAAGTTAGCTGAACTTCAAACATTAGAAAGTAAACTCCACCACAGTTAAGCAAAAAAGTTTTCATAAAATCAGCATGTGGCTCACGGGCCACAGGTTGGACACCCCTGCCTATGGCTTCTCACTGGATTTAGCATATGTACTAAAATCCTCTCTACACGCTGTCTTCTTTGCTACCCTTTTCTCCCAGATATAGAATCCTTCTTTTAGGTGCTCATATTTGCTTGGTTCCTTCCCAATACAAGACCTTTCATGTGTGCATGTGTGTCCCTCTGTCCAGCACTTTTGCCTTTTTTTTTGTTTTTCAAGAGACAGAGTCTCACTTTATCACCCTCGGTACAGTGTTGTGGTGTCACAGCTCATAGCAACCTCCAATTCTTGGGCTTAAGCAATTCTTTTGCCTCAGCCCCCTGAACAGCTGGGACTATAGGTACCCTACAGAACGCCCAGCTATTTTTTGTTGCAGTTTGGCTAGGGCTGGGTTCAAACCTGCCACCCTCAGTGTATGGGGCCGGCGCCCTACCCACTGAGCCACCGGCGCTGCCTGCTTGTGCTTTTTTCATGGCCTAGATAACTCCTAACATCTCTCAGGTGGTTGGTTTATTAACAGTTTTTTTTTTTTTAAGGCAGAGTCTCATCCTGTCACCCAGGCTGGCCTCAAGCAATCCTCTTACCTCAACCCCCTGAGTAGCTAGAACTATAGGTATATGCCACTATGTGTAGATTATATGTATGTATGTAGGTATGTGTAATATATATATACATATATGTTGGTAGAGGCAGGGGTCTTGCTTGTTGCCCAGGCTGGTCTTATCCTTCTGACCTGAAGCAAGCCTCGCCCAGTGTTGGGATTACAGACAGGAGCCACTCTATCCAGCCTATTAAGAACTGTATCAGCAGAAACTTCCTGACTAACTTTATCAGGTCAAGTATGTTAGATATACTTAACATATTGCTATGTTCTTCTTTTAAATAATATTTTTCAGGTATGGTTTTAAAATTTATTTGGATGACTATTTAATAAATGTCCATTTCTTTGCCTGCAATATAAGTTCTGCCAAAATTTTGCTTGCTGTTGTCTCCATGAGAGTCTAGCATAATGCTTAGCCCACAATGAGTTTTTGAATTAATGAATAACTAAGGAATGAAATGGTCTCTAAAGAGCCTTTTAGTTCTTGGTGTTTAAATATCTTGGTATCATATATGTTTAGCACAGAATAGGGATACTTGTTTTAGTATGAAGTAGAAATAAACAAATGGTGTTTAATACTGCAAAGGTAATATTATCTGGAAGAACTTTCCCTCTGTTGTATAAAAGTCCCTTTTTGCCTCCAAGAGCAGGATACAGGAGAGACTATCCTGAATAGTAAAACAAATGGCCTCCCTTTCCACATCTCATGAGGTGAATTTTTCTCTAGTCCATCTGTTGGGAGCCATGAAAAGAAATCTTGAAAAAGGAAAATTCCTTGAGTTTCATTCTTGAAGATTTATTAGTGACTCTAAAAGTACATTTATTTTGAATGGTTGGAGGATGTCCTGTTCCTGCTACTTGTGTCTTATAATTATTTGAGAGGAAAGATTCATACAACATATCTACATATCTACTTTAAAATAATTTAAATACATTCAACATTAGAAAGTTATTGGACACGATCAGTATCTTTCTAACTCAAATTTCATTTTCAGAATGCCAGTCAGGGTCATTGGAATGGTTCTTTTTACAATGACATGCATAAAAATAGCCTGATTTTTTAATAATTTGGATTTTAAAAAGGAAAAATTGATAATGTTAGTGTATATTCTCACAGTCTTGTTACTAAAATAACTCCTTTTTTTTGTTAGAATTTCATTTATTGTGTTCTGAAGTATGAATATGATTTATAGCAGCAACAGAGTAAGATGGCAAAAATAAAATAATTCTGGGCAGGTGCGCTTCCCCATACTTGGCTGTCCCCAACTCTGAGAGTCAGAAGTTATTAATTGTAGCATTCCTGAGGCTCTTCCAATGGGAGAGAGCGCTGTGGGTTGTTTCTTCCAAATGAAACAGCCATTCGCAGCTGAGATTCCAGAATAGCCAACAGACCACAGGAAGACAGTCCTCTAGGTCTCTGTTTGAAACCAACAGCTATAATATAACCGCTGTCAGGGCCATTATAACTCCTATTCTTAAAAGAGAAAAGCTAACTTGTACAGCCTGACCATCAAGTTAATACTCTTTTATAGTTATAAATGTCTGTTAGAAAAAAACCAGAATGTCAGTCCCAGGCACATGATCTGTTACTTTACATTTAATCACAGTGGTGGACATCAGTGTCTTTAGTAAATCCTTTAATCCTTTCTAGGTCTTTATAAAGAAGGATATGACAATAGTCATATTTTGCATATACTTCCTAGATTAAAATGTTTGTCTCAGTCCTTGTGATCTAGTCATTAACTGGCTAATTTATCACTTTAGAAACCATCGCACATCCACTTGCTTTTTGAGTGGGGAATTGAAATCTGATATTTTCTTTGAGCCCAGGATGCTGCTCTCAACATTTGGTGAATCTCTGTCATCACTGAATAAAAACTTTTAACTATTTCTTATATAGAAAATTAATTTTCTTCTCTTCTCCTACTTCACTTTATTATCATAAGGATATAATTCAGAGAAAGGAGTGTAATGTATGTCGACAGGGCCTTCCTGCAGGGAGGTTTTTCCAGTTAACTTGCTGATTTCTAATATGCCTCGTCTCGTGAATAATTCAGGTAAGGTAGTAGCAAGGGACTGCACTGACCAATGATGCCAGTGAGGAAATCATGTTGGAACCCAAATATTCTATGTAAAATGTATGATATTCTTAATGCTCATATTTAATATTTAATAAATTCAGTCTTGAAGGTTAGTCTTTGAAATGCAAGTTCAGCTACCTGACTGGCATTTCTGTGTGCCATAATTAGAGCTGTCAAAACAATCTCTTTCAAAATAGAACCCGAAGGCACTTGAGTGCTTGTTTGGAGTAGTACCAGTGTTACTTGATGTGAATACAGAGTTTCCCCAAAAGGTGAAGCTAAAAAAATACTTTCTGATTGTAAGTACAGCAATATACATAAACACACACATAGAAAAGCATCTCACATGCTCACACACACCCACAAAGGAAGTGACACATATTTCAAGGCTAACAGTGAGATCTTTTGTCTTTAATTTATTTAGATATTTATGAATAAGCAAGCATAGCCCGAGAAAAATCTATGAAGAAACATACAGAAAAGCTTTTCTGACCTTGTGGAATAAAGAGGCCTCAAATATATTTTAGGAATAGGAAAAGAAAATGGAGTGATACATGAAGGCTGGTAAAGTAACTGTTCTTTAATGAGCACTGTACATCTGACAACTGCTTTTAATTCTTATCTTACTACTGCACAGAGTATCTAAGTGACATAGGTAAGAAATGGTTTAATAGATCTCTAATCTCCCTTTCTATAAAACATTTTCACAAATGATCAAAATCTGAAATCTGAGTTTTCTGATTTACAGATAACATTCTCATTAAGCATTTCTGGGATTCCACCAATCAGCCATGCACAACTGTAGTACTTCACAAGTTAGAGTTCTTGCCTAGAAGACCTTCTTTTTCCTACTTTAGTTTACTTGCCTATATATTTGAAAAAATAATCCCCAAAAGTTCTCTTTCCCTCTCTCTATCTCTTTTTAATTCTTAGAGTGACTTAGCCGGATTTTATCATAAGCCAGGCTCTTGGTTGTCAGATTTTAAAATTCTGATAGAAATTCTTCACAAGATTCTGTGGCAGCATCTCAAACAAGTCCACGGTGGATCTTCCCACTCCTTTTACATGGGACACGAATGACAAGATCTATATCCTAATGTCAAGTATTGTGTTCTCAAACTGTCTGACTTGCTCAAAACTCAGGAAGAACAAAGAGAAACATTGGTGCCTGCAGTATGCTGAAGTGAAAAGTGTGTAGGCTGCCTTTTGAGGAAAGGCCAAATTTATTGCTTAAGGGCTCTCCACTTAAAACCATACTATTCACTCTCCAATGACTCCCCCTTGACTTTGGATTATAACTCCCTCCACCTGAGTGCTGGAGTTGGACCAGCTAATGGTTTGTCATTGCATTAGAGTTCAGGGAGTCAACCCAACCTGAGGAGAGCTATTAGAGAATGAAACTCTCAGGACCAACAAAAAAGAGGAGTGAGGAGGGCCCTTGACAGCTGCACGAGCGGTTACGCCATGCCAGAAACACTGTGGAGCTTCTAGCAGGCAGCTGGGGCCACCATCACTGTGCAGAAAGGAGCTTTGGATTATGTGTGTGCTGCCCAGGATCCTAGCATCCTCTGACCAATCTAATAATTGCCCTTTTAGATGTGGGGTGCCTTTCTTTTTTGGGACAGAGTCTTACTCAGTTGGCTGGGCCAACTGAGTAAGACTCTGTCCCAAAAAAGAGCTATGATGAGCCCACTAGAGTGCCATGGCATCATCATAGCTCACAGCAACCCCAAATTCCTGGGCCCAAGTGATCCCCCTGCCGCAGCCCCCTGAGGACCTGGGACAACAGGCATCCGCCACAACACTTGGACACCTGGCTATTTTTTTCTATTTTAGTAGAGACACGGTCTCACCCTTGCTCAGGCTTGTCTTGAACTTCTTCCTGAGCTCAAGCAATCCCCCACCTTGGCTTCCCCAAGCCCTGGGATTACAGGTGTGAGCCACTGCACCCTGCTGGGATTGCCTTTCTATGTGTGGGCATTTCCTCATTGTGCCTTTGGAGCTCTTGATGAAATGGGTATGCTCTCTTAAAAGGGCCAAACACACATGACTAAGGAAGAAAAAAGTGTTCACTGGTCTACAAAGAGCCTCCTTACACAGGAGGTAGCAGGAGAGAAGAGAGGCAGGAAGGTAGTTCAGTGAGAAAGAATTCTAGCCCTCTAAAATGCTGTATGTATAAGCCATCAGCCTCAAGAATATCTAGCCCCTCCCTGAGCCATACAGTTCCTTTAGGAAGTACTCATGTTAAAACTTTTCATAAAACTACTGTAGTGATTTAGAAAATATGTATATATTTTTAGAGACAGAGTCTTGTTCCATTGCCCAGATTAGAGTAGAGTGGTATCATCATAGCTCACTGTGATTCTTCTGCCTCAGTCTCCTAAATAGCTGGATAGCTGGGTACTCACGTGCCACCATTCCTGACTTTTTTTTTTTTGTTTTGTGGAGACTGGTATCTAACATCTTGCTAAGTTGCCCAGGCTGGTCTTAATCTTCTGACCTCAAGCAATCCTCTAGCCTTGGCTTTGCAAAGTGCTGGGAATAAAGTGGATTCATAACAAACATATTTTCATATATACATCCCAAGGACAATGTCCCCATCAAAGTAGTCCAATTAGGAGGTTGTACAAATATTCTGCAATATTTTAGTAATATTTTTTGAACTGCACCCAGAACCCAAATCATATTTGTTCATATTCTTAAAGGTAGGAAAATCATCTCTTGAATGTTGATTTTGATTTATTAAAGTATTTTGGCTCAGAATAAGAAGGAAATGGACACCAACCTAGTTTTACTGTGAAAAGTGTGAAGAAATTATAGTTTATTTCTTTTGAATTAAAAAGAAAACTCAAACACTTCAACATTTCTATATATTAAGACTAATTACCCACGTAGCATGACTTAGTTATAAAGGATTTCACTGATTTGAAAGAAAAAGTCAACATCTACAGTACGTATGAGTCTAAGGTGAACATTTTAAAGCCTGAGAGTACTGGAGATTTCTTCTGATTTGTTTCACCAGGGAAAAAATTTCTTCTGATTTGTAGACCAGTGAACACTGATTAATATTTTCTGTTACATTAAATTTTTTTTTTGCCAAAAAACCCCCCTCATCTTCAGTTTTTGCTCCAAGTTTATGACAAAGTAATGGCTGAACTTTTTTCATGATAATTTATTTAACTTCACAATCATATTTCTTCTCATCTAAATTAAACTCTTCAATAATTCAGTCTGTCTTAATGAACTAAATCTTAGCTTTTGAATATTTTCATGTTTGAAGTTGTCATGAATCTTACAGGTAAACAATTTGCCAGTTCATCTTGGTTTGTGAAGGTATTTTCTTCTTACTTAGTTTGTGAAGATATTTTCTTCTTACTTTAAACTTTCGGAAGAGCACAAAGAGCCCTGCCGTGGCATATCTGTATCTGCATAAGCTGCTTTTAGTGGGTCAAATATCTTTTAAGAAAAATGTACTGTTTTTTGGCTGGGTGCCGTGGCTCACGCCTGTAATCCCAGCACTTGGGAGGCCAAGGTGGGTGGATTGCCTGAGCTCACAGCTTCAAGACCAGCCTGAGCCAACACCTCAGGGTGTTGTGGCGGGCGCCTGTAGTCCCAGCTACTTGGGAGGCTGAGGCAAGAGAACAGCTTAAGCCCAGGAGTTTGAGGTTGCTGTGAGCTGTGATGCCACGGCATTCTATCAAGGGTGACAAAGTGAGACTCTGTCTCAAAAAAAAAAAAAAAGACCAATATTATGATTGGCCATTTTTATGCTGACTGAAGCCATGGGAATGTACGAGAGCAATAACAAGACTGTACCCCTGAAGGTGGGCAGCGCTGATGTAACTGCAAGTTGTAATGGGGCAGCATTTCTCTGCTTTATGCAGTTTCTTTTCTATAAAAAAAGTGATTAGCTCCCTGTTAGTTGTGAATCCCAGCTCACTTTCCTCCCATTGCACCCTATTTTGTCACCTGTCACTGAGAGTTGTGACCCAGGAGAATTGCTAGTAAATATACCTGTGGCTACATTTCTGTCCTGCCCGAATCACTGTTTGACTCTTACCTCCAAGGGAGCTGGGCTTGACCATGTTCAAAACTCAAAGACTCTTTTCACCATTCTCATCTAAAGTCCAGACTTGTATAAGAACATCCTTCTTGCTTTTTCCCTAAAAGTTCATGTAGATTCATTTAAAGGCCTTGTTGCATATGGAGTGACCTGGCCGCACACCCCGTCTGCCAGAGTATCTGTTGGAGAAAGCTTAGCGGGAAGGAGCAGTAGGAGGTAGGCAGTTTCTTCTCGTCCCTCCCCTCTGCAGCAGTGCCCAGAAGTGCAACGTGGCTGGTGGCAGGAAACTCAGCTCTTGGAATATGGGGTTTACCAGATGAATTACTGGGAGGAAGCTCCAGCATTTTTGCTGGTATGGGCAGAAGCTGGGATCTCAGCCTTAGTCTCAGCCTTTAGTCCTTTTCTGCTACCTCAGCATTCTGTACAGATGTTTGCAAAATCCTCTATCTGCAGAAAGCCAGCCAGCCACCTTTCTGTAGGGCCTCCCTGGGTTCTCAGCTACGTCACCTTCATCTCTCACGCCCTGAGATGAGCCTTGGCAGAAGAGAGTGCATGTTGCCTACCCCACGTCTGATCACGATCACACAGTCTTCTTACCAAGTTTCCAATCATTAGTCCTCAGGAGGGTGGTAGCTGGGTCGTAATTCTGAGATTTTAGGGTATTCTTGCCTCAGTTTTGTCACAGATTCATTTGAGAGAGTTATTTCCTGATCACAGAGTTGGAGGAACAATTTCTTT
>CAUYQV010039346.1:0-26781 GCA_963574575.1 Galagoides demidoff | reverse complement strand
CTCAAGCTATCCCCCTGGGTAGAGTGCCTTGGCATCACAGCTCATAGCAACCTCCAACTCCTGGGCTCAAGCGAGTCTCCTGCCTCCGCCTCCCAAGTAGCTAGGACCACAGGTGCCCGCCACAATGCCCGGCCATTTTTTGGTTGCAGCCATCATTGTTGTTTGGCAGGCCCGGGCTGGGGATTTGAACCCTCCACCTTAGGTGTACGTGGCTGGCACCTTAGCCGATTGAGCCACAGGCGCCGAGCCAGATGCCAGGTTCTTATCTCTCTCTTTCTGCCTCTGCCCCCCCCAACACACACACACTTACCTCTTATTTTTTATCCACAAAGATATTTCTCCTTCTCTCCTGCACATCCTGGAAGTCTGTGATAATCTCAGCCTGGGCTTTTCTAAAATACAAGCACAATTTGCCTCTACAGTTTTTACCATCCACCAGTTCAGTTACAAACTACCAGTTTTGTTGGGGGCCAGGTAAACTACCACAATTGCAGGGTAGAGAAAGAGAGGACGTGGCATGACCAGTACACTGGATGGCCCCAAAACCATCTCCGGGGAGCACATGCAGAAGGAAGGAGAAGGTTAACCCCATAGGCTGTCTGGGCTCTCTCTGATGACATCTGACTTCACCTCTGAGTGTTTTTACTCATCCCTTCACTATAGCTTTAACTATTGCTTCCTTTTAAGTGTCTTCTTTATTTTTATTTTATAGATGTGGGACATGGGGAGAAAGAAAAAAAAAAGAAGGATTCCAAGGAGATCATAAGTGATCATAGGAGAAGGGGTGCAAAGTCTGCAGAGAACATTCGTGTCCAGTTCATTGCTACCAGAATTCTGGGTGGCTGCTGCCAATGTGGCAGGGAGGTTGGAAAGTCTGCTTGTATCTTGTCTTAGCAAAGGCTTTTCAGGTGCTAAGAGGGAGGGAGCAAGGGTGAAGTAAGAAAATAGAACAGATCATAAAATCAGAGGTATAAGAGACAAAGAATGTTTTAACTTTTCTAAATCTGGTGGAAAAAGTCAAGCTTTCTCTCCCTGTAGCCTCCCTCGTCCTTCTCCCAGTTCTCCTCTTCCTCGTCTGTCTTCTCATTCTCCTCCTCCACACACACACACACACACACACACACACACACACACACACACTCATGCACACATCTCTGCCCTTAGCCTTCCTGTTGCATTGCTAGCTGCCTCCGTCTTCCCTGATTTCTCGTACCATCCGACTTTATTGAGTAGTCCTAGTTTTACTGTAATGTATTCCTGAACATTAAACTGTTTAGTAAAATATGTATTTTCTTAACTCCAAATACATTCTTTATTTTCCATGTTTTTGTTTTAACAAAATCTTTGACACGGGGAATGCACGCAGGGACCCAGTGTCTCTGAGTTTTGCTCAATTATCTCATAGACAGATAAACTGGCATATTTACTCCAAGTGGAGAAGAAAAATGACCCTGAACTAACAGCGACAAAAAGCCAGATGTGACCGAGGGAAAGGCCGTCCTTCAGCTGATGTTTAACAAAGCATCTTCTGGTCGGTATATATTGAACCACAGCAGTCAAACTGAGAGAAGCCCAGCCGATGTTAACTTGTTTGTCTTTGTTTTTTAATTAGCAGGAGAGTTTCCGACAGACTACACTCAGAATAATGTGTACCAACATCCTGACATAAACATTTCAGTCCTGTTCCTCTCAATACTTACTTGCTTTTCTTAACACACATGCGTGCATTCATCTCCCTGAAGAAATTTTGAAAAGCGAGGTCTTACATAAACTGTGAAATGTCTGACATGAAAAGGTGGGCGTGCAATCTTATTATAAACTGTGAGGGAATTCAGGTTCAAGTCTCTCTTTCTCTACCTTGTAATTGTGGTAGTTTACCTGCCCCCCACCCCCAGCAAAACCAGTAGTTTGTAACTGAACTGGTGGATGGTAAAAACCATAGAGGCAAATTGTGCTTGTATTTTAGAAAAGCCTAGGCTCATTAAAGAGATTATCACAGGCTTCCAGGATGTGCAGGAGAGAAGGAGAAATATCTTTGTGGATAAAGCAGGTCCAAAAACTTCTTGAAGATCATGGTATATTGAGGGCCTCAAGAGCAATTGTAGGTAGGCACTGTAATCTATGTTCATATCAGCTTAAACTTCATTTTAAGCAGCATAATTGAAGAAAGCTATAGTCGTTGGTAGTGTGGTGAGGCGGAAATTGGCCAGGGGGGGAGGGGGTGCAAATGTGGGTGCGTCTTGTTGGGTGGGGTGGGGAAGAGAAAGAACGTCAGTGAGAGAGAACTGTCAGCTCAGAGACCCAAAGGCGTGGGGCTGAGTGCTGACGTCCTTATGTGAGCCTTTGCCACTTGATACAGGAATTCCAGGCCGTTTCCGAGTTTGCATAATGTGCACTAGTGTAGTAATGTTTAAGCTATTTGCGGTAAAGGCTCAACATTTCCTCTTTTCCTTATCTAGCCTCTCCTTTTCCCTCCTTCCTTCCCTCCCTCCCTCTTCCTCCTTCCTTTCCTGTCCTTGTGTTGCCTTTCTTTTCTTCCTTTCCTGTCTTTCCTCACTCTCTTTCTTTCCTTCTTCCTCTCCCGTTCCATCACAGACTGTTACCTGAACCCGTTTGCTGTAAGTATTCCAAACTGTATATAAAATCAGCACATCGTACCTCATAAATGCATTAATGTGCACGGTTCTGATTTAATTTAAAAAGGAATTACTAAGAAAATGAAAGAAGAAGAAAACACTCAAACCTGTCCGTTTCCTTTTCAGTGATGAAATGAGTTCACCCATCACGTGTTTGGATGTCGTGGCAACGTCACATTGCCCTCAACTCTCTCTGTGTTCTGTATTTATTCTGTTCTGAACTATGCTTTTAGTAGCACTGTACTATTCAAACATAAATTAAAGCAAAAGGAAACAAAGAAAAAAAGAGCAAAAAAATAAATCACCCTTAGTGGCTGGAAAGCCACAAATTAGCGTAGAGCATAATCCTGCTCTTAGGCACTGATATAAAGCATCAGCTGGTTCCTGGCATTTCCATGTAGCAGTCACTGTTTTCTGTTTGTAAGTGACAGAAACCTAACTAAACCAAATTAGGTTGAAATGCATTAGTTTACATAAACCGGAGGAGGAACAGAGTTAGAACAGATTTTAGAGATTCTTAGAACCTGACAGTATGATTATCATTATATGTAATCTCCATTTTCTCTCCCCTCCCTTCTTAAACATGCTTTAGAGCAGTGGTTCTCAACCTTCCTACTGCTGCAGCCCTTTAATACAGCATCAGGAAAGGGAGAAGAAGCAGATACAAGAGAGCTTGACAATGAGGATGGGGTTAGAGGGGGATCCACTCAGCAGGGGCCCTGCCCCTGTGCTTCTAAGCAAGGTTATGAAGAAGTAGAGAGAAATGAATGGTGAGGGCTCCATGCCACCCACGCGCAGTGTGTGGGCTCTTACATCTCCCTGTGGAAGGATTAGAGGTTGGGGGGAGTGGCTCATAGGCCTGTTGAGTATGTGGTGTGGAACAAAAGCCCTGTGTGCCACATGTGTACGGCGTGGGCCGCCATGGCACGACCTCGGCCAGAGATGTGGCTGAACATTGCAAGGAATGGCTGGTGTCCAGGAGGGTGCTGGACCTGTCCACTGCAGGTCTCAGACAATGGAGCTAGAACAGCTGTTTCCAAGAAAAGAAGGAGAAGCCTATGGCTGTACGCAAAGGTCATAGAGGAGATTACTCTGCCATTCCAGACTCTTCCCTTTCCACAGGTCTAGAAAGTAAGAGCCAAGAAAAACAAGGGCCACTCTCCTCAGAGCCAGTTGAGAACAAGAGCTGCCTTGGTGGAGGATATAGGGAAAATAACTGAATTAGATACAGGGCTAAAGTCTTTGGATAAACAGGATTGGGTCTAAGATGCCGAATGAGACTGCTGGTCAAAAGAACTGAAAACTTAGGGAATCAGGCTGAGGTACAGCTCAGGGAGACACTTCCAAGTGGAAACAATGGCTCAGTGACTACTGGACAAATAAAAACCTTCTTCATGTTTGTACCATATGAGTGAAACACTTTAATAAACTGTCTACTTAATACAGTAGCTGTATGTTGAAAGATTGAAAGAGAGCAAACTCAGATGTGGAGAGACCAGTCAGGGGACCGCTGTACTAGGGTTTGGGTGGAAGAATGTCATGCCCTGCACAAAGGTATAATAATATGTGGGTCACTACGAAAGTTTTGAGACAGACTGTGCTGTGGTCTGATCCAAGAAATACAGCGTACAGCATCCTTTCTGATTCATCTGTGCAAGTTTCAACTTGTTCAACTTGTCAGTGTTGCTGGGACAGCTTCATTTGTTTCTGTCTATGCAGGTTTTACATTTCTTGATTTTTGTGTATCTCAAAACTTCCATAATGACACATGTGGCTATGGATAGATGAGGTTGGATCCAGGATATATATATGTATTTTTTTTTTTGATAGAGCTTCATTATGTCACCCTCGGTAGAGTGCTGTGGCATCACAGCTAACAGCAACCTCAACCTCAAATTCTTGGGCTTAAACAATTCTCTTGCTTTAGCCTCCCAAGTAGCTGGGACTACAGGCACCCACTACAACAGCTGGCTACAATGATATATTTTGAAGAAAGAATCAGTAGGACATGTTAAACTATTAGATGTGTGGTTGGCAGAGAGAGGGTTCACTCTTATCTTTCTGGCTTGGGAGAATGGGTGGGTCCCAAAGCCTTGTAAGAGGGTGGGAAAGGCAGGAGGAAGAATCAGTCCGCATTGAGAAGGGCGGGAATCAAGTTTGGGTAGAGATGTCTACAAAGTGTCTAGATGTAGATGTCAAGTATTGAGCTACATGTTTAGTTTTAGAGATCAAAGGTGAAGTCTGGGTATAATATAAAACTGCAGCCACTATTTGGAAGGACCCATGCCCCGTAGGCTGCTCACAGGACGCAGCTTTATACTTTCTCTGTCCTGTCCTTCTAACTCCTTTCTGTTGACTTGTTCTTTCTCTCCCCTCAAATCTCATGGCTTTTCAGATCATTGTCAGGCAACAAAAAAATCCATCATGGTTTCCAAACTCATGAAATCCATCCAGTTTGAAATGTTTCCTCTCCTGTATTTGGTTGTCCCATGCAATGGGACATGTCCTCATGCTTCTAGTAGCTTATGATCGTTCTGAGTCTCTGCAAGATTCCAAGGAGCTTAGGGACAGAGGAGAAATAATAATTGGTATGATCAAAGTGTGGTATCAGTGCCCTCTTGGTAGAGCAAAAGGGAACAGCTGAAGCACTTCTAGCCAATACTCTGGCAGGAAATCTTCCTGAGAATCATCACGCTCAAGAGAGCTCATCACGTCCACATTTGGCTCCTGCAGAATATACACCTTTGCCCTGAGCCTGCGAAATTGCAGTTCATCCCAGCACAACCTGCCTTACTCTGTCTCTAATGCTCCAGGGATGAATTTTCACCTATGGTTGCACTACAGTGAGTCTCGTACTCGTCCCTGGGTGCCTCAAAACTTGTGCTAGACTCTAGTCCTCACAAATCCTAACTCACATGGTTTAAGAGGAAAATACCCCATCCATCCTTCATGGCTGCATGGAGAACACGGGGGAAGCATAGTGTTCTGACAAGTTCCTCCAAAGAAATCCTTAACCACAGTGGCTGGTTCAATCCCCAGTGGATTTGCTATTTTCCTCCACAGATTCAGAAGGCAGGCAACAGGCTCATGCTGGTGGTGCTAGTTTCACAATCACTTAGCATCTCTCCCTGTGTGGTTTGGCATCTCCTCTTGGAAGTGGAGGTACTTGCATTATTGTGTTGCTGTTGGCCTTGGGGCCAGATGGTTAAAGCCCCATGTCAATGTAGGTGTCATCCTCATAGAAACAGCCTTTGAACAGTAGGTTGGCCTGAGAAAATGTAGAGAGACAAGAAAAAGAATCCCATTTAAGGGTTTGAAGGAGCTCCCATACTTAGATGCAAGGTGTAGGAGAACTTTGCCAAGTTTAGGAGAGATGAGAAGATAAATACATGGTTGGTATCATAACTCTATGCAGAATAAAAGGCAAAGCAACATCATGATAGATTCTTCTCTGCCAGAAAAGAAGCTCATTTCTACTCCTGTTGTTCCTTGACAGACAGAAAACCATTAGTTCATGTCAAGATGTACTATAATTTTATAATAAGGTTGAAAGCATCGAGGAGCCAAAATATCACGAACTGACTTTGAATACAAATAAATGGCGTTTAGTTCTTTTAACCAGTAACAGAATCTTGCCGAAGGAAATCACATTTCAGTTTTGCGGTTTTGCGGAGCAAGGAGGAGAATTGAAATAAAAAAGCAAAATAAAAACCAAAGCAAAACCAGAAAACTATTCAAACAGCAGTCAGTATTCACTTCTACCCTGATCTCTGAATGTTAGAGCATAATTTATGGCTCTTCTGTTTGGTTGAAAGAGCTGACACATCCATTTGTATGCCAAAGTCAAAAAAAAAAAAAAAAAGCATGAAGGATGCGGATGTTTTTCACTATCCAAATATGTTTAAAATGAATAATCTTAGAAATGTTCGTGTGGCATCAGTAAAAAGATGAGTGCATTAAAGAACATAGGTGATATCTTCACACCCCAAACAATAACAAATTTAAGAATATATGAAAAGTCAAATTTATATGTTTTCACCTGTATTCCAGGCAGAAGTACATGTTCCAGTTAAGAAATGTGGTATAATTTAGCCTAATGTATCTTATTAAAAAACCTTTCATTATAAATTGTGTTTGGACTTTGTATCCATTCAAATGATTTTAACTTCTAGTGGCGACAACTATTGTGCACATAATTTTAAAGGGAGATTTAGCTATTAGGATTAAGGATTAAGTCTGCATTTGTTTAGCTGCATTCTGTCCCTTTAAAAAAGACTTAGAAGTAGGATAAAAGTAGTTTATAATACTTTATGTATCACTGAAAAAAAATCAATTATTGCCTGGAAATGCATTTTGTACTAAAAGATAATTTTTAGCATTTTCTAAACTCTAGTAAGTAACTTAAAACATGGGAATCTAGAAATTTCAACCAAGGCATCAGCTCTCTTTTTGTGAGCAGTGGTAATTAAGGACTGTGCCAAGAAGGCAAGGGGCTTCCAGGCCCAAAGATTTGCTTTCTTTTCTTGGTATATGTGCTTTCCAAGTGAGCACAGGGTATGTGTTCTTGATTATATAACGTGGTAATTATTTCCAGTCAAAGCTATGTTTCAGTTATCTCCACCTGCTTGCATGTTTGTGAAAATCAGTTCTGGCCACGGTAAAGGCTGACCTAGCTAGACAGCTGGCATAAACAACCCTCATTTTTTCTGTTCAATGAACAGAAAACAATAGTGATTCCTGTCTTCTTTCAAATCTTTAATCATAAGCATTTGCATATGAAACTTCATTATCCTTTGTTTTCAAATCAATCATTTGCCGATGTTCCTGGTTTATTCCTGCAGGATTCCTACATGTGAGCTACATCAGGACTTCACTGGAAGGGCTGGCTCGACTTTCAGTCTTAGGAGAGTGCGTCCAAGCACAAGTGGTAAATTTGAAGGGGGGGTTGATTAATGCTGAGTCAACCTGGATGGTTCAAGTGCCAGGAAATGAGGAGGCAGAAACAAGTCAAGTGTTTGCTTAATGCCAGTGGGACCAGGATCACTGTCCCTTGAGATTTCCAGGACTCAATGCAGTTTCAAGTCAAAGGGAGTCAGGAACGGTATCCTTGCAGGCTACATGGCAGCCAGAAGAGTGTAGGTGCAAAGGTCAATAAGAAAGAGTTCTCTCCCACCTAGGGAAAGAACAGCACTTGTTAAATTTTTAAACTTGCATAAGTAATTGCATGCACATAATAAAATATTCAGAAGGTTTAAATGGGTGTCTATCCAAGGCCCCAGAAGAAACAAGATACCAGGACACCAACAGCTGTGCATGTTCTGTCCCAAGACACTCTATGTATGCATGAGCACACAAGCACATATGTAATTACAAATTTTAAATACACAGCTGTATCATACTGGTTTTCCTCTTCTTTTCTATTCAACAATGTATCTTTGAATTCCTTCCTTATTTACACAAAGAAGTTATTTATTCCTTTTCATGGCTTCTGTTGCCCTTTCATCCTGATGTTTGGGCTAGCAGCTTAACTCTGTTTCATCTAACTCATTTCACTTAATATGCATTAAACACTAATGTGCATTAGGGATCAGACTCGTCCACATCTATATTCATGGGACACTGAGAAAGTTAATTTCTCCAAGCTCAGTTTTCTCATATGTATGATGGAGTTACTATCTTCCTGAGATGGCCAGTACGACTGCACACATTCTGTGCATATCTGGGACAGGGATAGAAGTCCTGTATTCCAGGATTTTCAAACCATAGAGTTATGTCTGGGAAGAGGTGGAAACTGGATTTCTCAGCTTCCTTTATGTCTAGTGTTACATGAGTCAATTTTGCAAATAGAAGATGAGACGTAATGATGTGGATCGATTCAAGGCCAAGGCAATTAAAAGCCTAACTATTTACTAAATCATATCACTGAGGTACAGGGTAAATTAGGAGAACACACTGAGCGGTGTCTATTATGATGAATATGGCAATGGTATATGACTCTCCATGTGTATAACCTGTAGATTTTCCAGTATCAACTTTATTAAGGGTGTAATGCATGGTCACAAGTGTCAAACTTAACTGCAAATCGTGATGCAAGGAGCAATCAAGATTTTAATTAGGGAAATAAAAGAGTAAATTTACATTGCACACTTTATAGCAAGCAACTTAATAACAATCTCCATTAGTCTTTTTTTTTGCACCCAAAGTGATTCTCTAGCTATCAGCCAATAAGTGTTTTTCTTTCTTTATGTTTTCCCCACAAATCTCTAAATTATCCTTTATTATCTCAACCAGTTCAGATTCTACCCAAAACTTAGATGACCTCACTTGAAGAACTACTCATGTTAACTGCATCCACCCTCCTTAAAAGGCAGTTAAACTGGTCAAATCTGTATAGGTAAAATAAAGAATATGAGAAGGAACCAGTAGATTGTCTATAACTGAATAATGGAAGGATTTTAAAAAGTTTAAAACTTTTCAATGAATTTGATTGGAATTTGATTGTAGTTTAGTACTAAACTGCCTGGTCAAACTTACTGTGTCCTCTCTAGAGAAAGGGAACAGGAGAAAAATGAAGAGAAGAGAAATCAGAAAAAGATCCCTTTTCCTGGATATTTAGTAGATTTTAGATATGCAGAGAGATCCCTCCATTGTGTATGCCCAACTGGTGCTTATATCTCAATTTAATAAGAAAACAACATAAAAGTCTTAACTGAAAATTACAGACACTCGGCATCCATAGCTCAGTGGTTAGGGTGCCAGCCAGTACACAGGGGCAGGCAGGTTCAAACCGGGCCCAGGCCTGCTAAAAAACAACAATGACAACTACAACAAAAAACATAGCTGGGCATCGTGGCGGGTGCCTGTAGTCCCAACTACTTGGGAGGTTGAAGTAAGAGAATCACTTGTGTCCAAGAGTTTGAAGTTGCTGTGAGCTGTGGCAGTACAGTACTCTACAGAGGGCAACATAATGAGATGCTGCCTCAAAAAAAAAAAAAGAAAAGAAAAGAAAAAAGAAAATTATAAAGAATGAAACACAACTTGCTGTGGTCTACTCCAGATGAAATATTCCTTTGGGACAATTTTATATTATTTAGAGCCTTAGTAAATATTATTTTATCTCTCTAGAGATCAAAAAAAGGATAATGGCCTAAATTAAGGAACACAAAATTTGGGGCATAAGAAATTAATACATGTCATGAAATTAATAAGTAGTTATCCTGATGTATATACTTCAATCTCTTGTAAGTTTGAGTAATGTGAGTCAGTTGAGCTAAATCAATTCTGAGAACCAAAGCTGGAAACCCAAGCCATAGTTTATTTTAAAGCCAAAAGATAATACAGTGGGGCCCCTGTGAGGCCTCTTCCTAAGCTGCATAGGGTTATTGTTTTTTTGAAAGCACCCCAACCTCATGGCCACCCCCTCCCACTCTTTTCCCTTTATAAACATGCTGGTGGTATTTGGCTTTTATTACCTGCACCAAATACCTGACACAGCTGTTCCAGGTCCACACATAATCCACCCCAGTGGGCTCCCGCTTTATTTTCTTTCTTAGAGGAACACACTTCAGCAAATATTCCCAACTTTCCTAGGGTTCACAAAGTTCTAGATCATAAGCAATGGTTTCCAGTTTATATTTAAAGTCTACCCGTGGAATACTGGAGGGTGGAAAGCTAGCTGTATCCTTTCCTACCTAATTCTGCCACTTTGTCTTTGTACTGTCAACTTCCCAAGGTCAAGAAGCTTCATCTCAACCTCTGAGATTCCAGCCCCTTTGCAGTTCCCAGTCTGCTGGAATCCAGCACATGCTGCGCCCTGGAGCAGCTCAATGATTTTCTCATTCCTCACGTCATTTCCTCTCAAAATCCTGGGGATCCTTACTTGCCTTTTCATCTGGAGGCCTCTGTGTGGTCACCACAATCCATCAGTCCAGCTCAATAACTTGGAAATCTGAAAGGAATGAGGTCTAGTTTTTAATGCCATTCTTCCCTGAAGGACCCATTTCAGCCTACTTTAAATTTACAGGTGGAAAGAGAGAGATAGGAAAGGGAATTCTTTACATTACCTAGTACCAGCAATCAACTTTAGGCTCTCTCAGGGAAAACCAAACATATAACAAACAAACTCCTCCCCTTTTCTTTCCCTAGAACAATGCCTTTTGCTTTCTACCTGAATAATCCAAAAGTCTCCTAAATAGTTTTTCCTAGAACAGAAAGAATCTGCCGACTGAAATTCGAACCACTCTAGATAGAAACTATTAGCAATTTTTTAACGTTATCTCCAGGCTCGGCACCCACAGCACAGTGGTTATGGGGCCAGCCACATGCACAGAGGCTGGTGGGTTCAAACCCAGCCTGGGCCAGCTAAACAACAATGACACATGAAACAAAAAAATAGCTGGCTGTTGTGGTGGGTGCCTGTGGTCCCAGCTAGTTGGGAAGCTGAGGCAGGAAGGTCGCTTAAGCCCAAGAGTTTGAGGTTGCTGTGAGCGGTGACACTATAGCACTTTACTGAGGGCAACATAGTGAGGCTCTGTCTCTAAATAAATAAATGAATAAAAGTTATCTCCAGCTTCTATTCCCCCGCCACCAAAAAATTGAATTCTGATCACCAACCAGGACCTTATTTAATAACTTATCTAATCCTCATAAGAACCTTATAAGACAACCGTTATTACCCCCATTTTATAGATATAAGCACCCATGTCAGAGACATAGCGCTCAGAGGTAAAATCAAAATTCCAACCTAGGCTGTTCCTGATCTTATCCCAGATGTTATTGGCTCAACTAACACCTGGCAGGAATTAATTTAACAGGCTGCTTCTGTCATGCAGGCAGGATCTAAGAGGGAGAGGTATCAGACAGGCTCCTTTAATAGAGGCCTAAAGGGAGCGGAGAGAAAGCAGAGATGTACAATACGGGCCCGCTACTCAGAGGGGGCAACCTCGAGATGTTACAGCTGAGAGCGTGGTGGACTTGGGGATCTGGAAGTCTGTAGAAAAAGAGGATGGAATTTCTAGCATAAACAATTGTCAAGTAGATTATTTACTCAGCCCCTACCTGAGTTAGCTCCTGCTTGTCTCCTGGGCTCAGATACTTGCTTCTCTATTTTGACTTTAATAAAAACTTGCCTCTCTGCTCTTCTGTCCTTTGACAACCCTCTAGGCTTTAATATCTGTGTATTTTCAACTTGGCTGGTCCTGCCAGGCCTGTGTAACCCCAGTGCCTCCCACAATTCTCTAGTAGGGGCGGCAAATCAGTTGATATTAGGCAAATGTTCATATAGCTTTTTGAAGAATTCCGTAAGAGTACATGATGTAAGAGCTTTATTTGTGGAAGGCATTCATTCCTCTTTTCTTCTGCTAGCCCGGATCAGTCCCCTTGAAAGCCACTAATTTGTCCTTTCCTGCTGTGTATTAATCAGGCTATATCACATGCGACAGCATGTATCTTTAAAACATTTTAAAAATTTCTAAAAATAGTTTTGATAAGAATCCTCTTGAGTGATTTTCAGAATCTTAACAAAATGGGTAGATGGGGTCTATGAAGGCCACATCTTTTTTTTTTTTTTTTTTCATTTCTTGGCCCTGGCAGGGTTTGAACCTGCCACCTCTGGTATATGGGGCCATCGCCCTACACCTTTGAGCCACGGGCACCGCCCTGAAGGCCATATCTTTTAAGGAGGTTCACCATAGACTTTGTGATGAAAACAAAAATGTAGAATCTGAGAATGACTGTGCTATATGGTGAACTCAGGGATAATTAAATACCTTTGCATCGTAGCTTTTTGACGTTATTGTACTTTGCAATTTAACCTTGTTAGAGAACTGGTAATAAAAAAAAAAAAAATCTCATTGCGCACTGGGTGCAGAGTGATTTTCTTACACAAGCCAGATTAGTGAAAAACCTTAGAAGGGATCCGACTTTTGTAAAAAGAAGAGCCGCGTCGTGCAGCCAGCCCTGTGTGGCGCTGCTGTGCCGAGACTGACAGCAGCATTGGCTGCCATGCTCAGTCCCACAGTTTGACGTGAGTGACAGCATCGGTTTTTTCCGTATCTTTTAATTGACTTTCATGCCTTCCTGTCATCACCCTTCATGAGCAAGCCGGCCGAAACAGTATTCACAACCACCGGAGACTAGGATAAGAGGCAGCCTGGCAGTGTTTGTTCACTTAAGAGACGCAATTGCAACACCCAACCCAGTTACATTTTTGCACTGATCTCGCTGCAGATGGGCAAATTTTCCTTGACAAACTTTTCCAGCCATCTCCAGAATACACATAGTAACTTTACAGACTATATTTTCTTTATATTTTAAAGGAAAAAATGGTCCAACTCATATACTACATACATCTTCATCATATGATAAACTAGATAAAACAGACTAAAACCTTAGAGATGAGCCTAATGTCTCCCTTTATCTACCATCACCAGCCCTGGTTCCCCTCTAGAGGTGCTTTTATCTGTTTGTTTTATGTCCTTCATGCATTTACTATGAATTCATGTGTTTCTTCACATGGAGAGTATGTAGATTGTTTAACATACATGGTGTCAGGTTTACTTATTACATCTTGTTTGGTTTTTGTGTCCGAGAAATCTTATGTCAATATACATGAATTAACTGCATGAATATTTCTAATTTATAAAAGTGATAGGTAGTATTTCTAACTTAAAAATATAGTATCTATAGATGTTAAAAAAATAATATAAGTTGTGTTTGGTACATAGGCTCCGTAATACCATGACCCAGCTGAAATCAGTGAGGTTCATCTGTAGTGACGTGAAAAAAATCTCTTAAAGCACAGTGAGGTAAAAAACAGTTTATAGATCATGATCCAATATGTAAACATTATTTAGAAAATGTATGTTTATGTGTGTGTATTCGTGTGTTTCTGTGTGAATACCTAGCAAAAAAGGTGGAAGAGTATATTCCAAATTTTTAAAGTAGGTGGTTTTATTTGAGTGCTGGCTTTAGCTGCTGGGGTTGGCATGAGTTTTCGTCTTTATTAGTGTCTTGTTTGGCATATATGTGCATTTAATTTAGGTGCATTTTAAAGAAGCTTAGCCAGGGACAGAGAGCTGGATAAAACATGAAACCGGAAGTTACTATGTATTTACTCTATGCTTAAATTATCCACAGATTGTGCTTTTATATTGCATTCATTTTATTCAGCAATGCTGAAAATGAATTGAGCTCCATCTCTATGCCAAGCATTACGATAAAAGTGTGAATAAATGCTAAGTAAAACTGTAGTATCTTCCACTGCTTACAGTTTTTCCCCTGAGTTAGGCTGTTTATCTGCATCAGCTGGTGGATGTTATTAAACTTTGGCCTTTCTCATTCTTGAGCTTTCCACCCCTACTCAGCCCCTGTCCCGCCTCACTATTTCCTCATTCCAGCCCACACCAACAATGTCAAATGGATAGTCATTAAAGGACTAGTTCATGTTAAGAGTCGGTTCCTCTTTCAACCCTATATAGGAGACAGAACAGATGGAAGACTACCCCTGCTCATATGGTTTCCTGACCTTTTTTAAGTGTAGCTGATAAGGCAGACTTGGTGAGGTTTAAAAAATGTTCCAGTCTGGAATTGTTTTCACATGTCATTAAGGAAGCAAAGTTAGGAAGTGGAAACCCATGTGGACTTTCCTATATAAATAAATTTATCTTTTCACATTGACCCTGTGGTCGACTAAATTTTATTTTTAATATGTTGTTTCAGATCCAATAAATTGTCAGAACTTTGCCAATGTGTTTCTAATTTTCTGCCCATTTATTAGGTAAAGATCATCTGATATTATCTAAGCGACTTAACTTCCAGCAAAATCTTCTACCATTTTATTTGACTTGATTAATTTCTTCAAGATTCCAGCTTATGTAGCCATTGTGTTTATATAGCTATAATGATGACGAAGCTGCATTTACGATCAGCAGATAGTCTCTCTCTATTTCTCTCTCTCTTTCTTTTTCTCTTGCACACTACTAACAAGCACACACATAATCTTGAAAGCGTTCTATTGCCCACTTTAAAGTCACTAAAAGTAAAAGCAATAAGAACTCCAATTTTGTTAGGAGAATCTAATCTCCTGTGGTCTGGAAAAAATAGTTTAAAAAGAGACAGGCTCCTGAGAACTAAATTTAGTTCAGGGCTATTGGTTCAAAGATCTGCTCAATTAGAAACTTACTTTTGGAACCCCATGTGGGCATTTGCTGTCTTCTCCCTTTCCTCATAACAGGGGCTGTAATTGCAGCAATCCTGCCCACCATAGGGTGTGTGGGGAGGAGGCAAGGAAGATTCAGAGTGGGCATCTGTTCAAGAATGTTAGCCACAGCTTACTTTTCTCTAACAGTACTCATTTTTATTATTGTTGTTGTCATGTTCATGACAATAGCAAATGGAGAACTGAGAATGGGAAAGAATGAAGGCAATCAGGCTTGACCCAGGCAAGAAAATCTTACCAAAAATAAATTAACTCGGTGGCATTATAAATCTAGTGGAGCATAATGATTGAGAACATGGGTGTTGGGCTGACTCTCATGCATGTATGGTGTGAAATGAAGCCCAATTGCAGAATTAACCCTTCCCTTTGGTTAGTGTTTATATGGAACAACTTCCATTTATTTTCTTTTTACCTTCATTCTATCTCTGTCTCTATATTTAAGGCATGATTTTTTGTAAAATCCTATAGTTGCATCATTTTTAATCCAATCTGACAAATTCTGTCCTTTAATTAGAATGTTTAGTGCATTTACATTTAATGTAATTATTGAGATAGTTGGATTTAAGATATCTTATTTCTTCTTTCTTGCCATCTTTTGTATTAATGAAATATTTATTTATATTTCATATTATGTTCTCCATTAACTTTTTTGGTTATATATTCAAATTCTGTTAGTGTTTTCTTAGAAATTGCAAATACATTCTTAAACTACTACCCTGTCTTAAATGAGTAATTCTACTGCATTCCAAACCATTTAAGAAACAACAGCATAACTACACTTGTTTGCTACCATCATATTTACTTCTAGATATTCTTCTATACCCACAAGACATTTTAATACTTGTGACTTTCATTAGTCAAAATTCATTTATTTTTACCAATATATTTATATTGTCAGAAGTTGCTGGTTATTACTTGATTATTTTTGTTTCTACCTGCCATCAACTTTCCTTATTGTCCTTCAATGAATAAATCAGTAAAATAACAAAATCAAATTTAGTTTGAGAATGGTTTATTTTTAAAAATACAGAATCTTAGTGTGACACTTTAGAGATACCATTCCACTATCTTCTATTTTCCATAGTTTACATTGAGAGGTTATTATTCATTTGTACTGTTTTTAGCTTAAAGATAATGTGTCTTTTTTTGTTTTCCTAGGAGCTTTTAATATTTTCTCTGTATCTTGGTTATCAATAAGTTGACTGTGAAGTGCCTAGGTGTAGTTATTTATCCTGCTTGAAGTTCCGGGAGTTTTTTGAATTAGGAGATTCTCATTTTCCATCACTCTTACAAAATTTTCAGCCATCATTTCTTCAGCTACTGTTTTTATCCCATTCTTTCTTTCTTCTCTTACTAGAACTTTGATTACACATGTGTGTGAGGCCTTTTCATCATATTCTATGTTGCTCCTGTTCTGTTTTGGCCTTTCCCTTCTTTATTTCTCTCTGTAGTTCATTCAGATATTTTCTAAAGACATATGTCTGAATTTACTAATCTTATTTTCTAATCCTTTGGAGCCCTATTTGGGCATTTGCTGTCTTTGGAATCTTTTGGTTCATTGTTAAACTTGTCAAATGGATTATTGAATTCAATTATGTATTTATAGTTCTAAGGATTTTATGTGATCCTTTACACAGCTTTTTTTTTTTTTTTTGAGACAATCTTAAGCTGTCACCCTGGGTAGAGTGCTGTGGTGTCACAGCTCACAGCAACCTCAAACTCTTGGGCTTAAGTGATTCTCCTGCCTCAGCCTCCCAAGTAGCTGGGACTACATACAGATGCCTGCCACAACATCGGCTATTTTTTGTTACATTTGTCATTATTGATTAGCAGGCCCTGGCTGGGTTCAAGCCCACCAGTCTTGGTGTATGTGGCCAGCACCCTCTGAGCCATGGGCACTACCCCTTTTCACAGTTTCTATTTCTCTGCTAAATACCCTAAATAATTAAAAATATGATAAATGCTTTATATTTTTATCTACTTTAGTCCATTATCCCCTCTTGGCTTCAGCACAATAATCCTAGCAATTCTGAAGTTTTTATCTACTTATTTCAATATCTAGGTCATTTATTGTCTACTTGTATTAACTTTTATCTCTTGAGTATGAGTAATTTATTTGAGCTTCTTGCCTGTCTGGTAATGCTTATTGTCTGTGTTATGAACTGTATATGTGCCCCCCTGCCCAAATTCATATGTTGAAGTCTACTGTCACTGTGATTTTATTTGAGGATAGATCCTTCTATAAGGTATTAAAGTTAAATGAAGACATAAGGATGACTTAGATCCAAAGGATCAGTCTCCTTATAAAGAGAGACATGAGAAAGTTCACTTTTTCTTTCCATGCACTCACATGTGAGTCATGTGAGCACATAGTGAGACGGTAGCTGTCAAGTCAAGAGAAGAGGCCTCAGGATGAAAATTTGTCAGTATTTTAATCTTGGGCTTCTTAACCTCCATAACCATGAGAAATATATTCCTGTTGTTTTATTCATTCTGTGATATTTTGTTATTGTGGCCTGAGCAGACTGTTACCTTGACTTTATACATGGCAGTTAGGGAGGGACTTGATCATGTTAACTTTTTCAAGAGTGTTAAATTTTGTTTGGGTAGGCAGTTAATTTACTGGTGGATTAGATTTGTTACTGTCAAGTTCTCATTTTGGTCTTTGTTATGGGTGATGGAATATATTTCAGATTTACCCTTACTCCTAGGGTATAGTCCTTATACCTAAGGCACAGTCTTTACTCCTAGGATATGGTCTTGTTGAGATCTCAATTAAATGTCTGTATTCACTGGACTCCAGACTCTTGTTTTCTGAACTCTGGCCAGGCTCAAATGCTAATGTCTTCTCAGCTTTCGCTAATGTCTTCTCAGCATTCTGAGACCTGTGATATTTAGGTCTTTGAATTCAGGAGCTTTCAGACTCCAGGCTGCTCTTTCTCTAGGTATCCCAGAGACTCATCACTCCATGTGCAAACCCAGGGGCGTTTGCATGCAAATGTCTAAAGTTCTCTCTCTATGGCTGTCCTCTCTGACACTCGTACCTTTTGAACCCAGTTGTTTTAGTAGTCCTGAACTGTAATCTCTTATTGTTGTTTGGGCTTTACTTTTCTGGATAAGAAGCCCTTAAAATGCCCCCAAGGAGAATATCTCCAGGCTCAGTACCTGTAGCTCAGCAGTTAGGGTCCCAGCCACATACACTGGGGCTTGCAGGTTTGAACCCAGCCCAGGCCTGCCAAACAACAACAACAACAAAAATAGTTGGACATTGTAGTGGGCACATGTAATCCCAGCTACTTGGTAGGCTGAGGCAAGAGAATCGCTTAAGCCCAAGAGTTGGAGGTTGCTGTGAGCTGTGACGCCATGGCATTCTACCAAGGGTGACAGTGAAACTCTGTAGCAAAAAAATATATATTTTTTCAAATCTGGAGTGATATGAACTGAGAAACTATCTATATCCTTTTCTGATGGAAGTAGTGAACACAGTGCATAGTTATGGTGGAAAAAGCATAGGAGAGAGTAGAGGGCTCCAATAATGAAGGCAGGAAGCAGTGTCAAGCCTGAGGAAATCTCTTCTTTGTAATAGTATCTAATCATGACTGTCTGCACAAAATCCCGGGATGAGGGGTCAGTAAAACCTCAGAAGAAAAGCAGAGCATGGAACCTCTAACAGAGGCTGTGTAAAGACTCAGACCTCTTACCTTTCCTCTAACTTCTCATTTCAACATGGTAGACCAGAATGCAATACTCACCTTCAAAACACCGTTTTAAAGGAAAAACAAACAGGTCTCACATAAGGTGGGAAAGGAGCCAAGAAGTACTCTTTTGATATATATTACAGAAGGTATAATTTCTTTTTTCTTTGTCTTTCCATAATTTTTTTTATTATTATTTGGTATTTATTAAGAGTACAAAGAATTAGATTACAGTGCATTTGTAATTGCATTTGTTAGATAAAGTCCCTCTTATAATTGTGTCCTGCCCCAAAGAGGTGGGCCATACACCATGACCCCCCATCCTCTTCCCTCCTCCCTTATCCCCACTCCTCATTCCCCTACACTCCCACACATATTAGCTCATCTACCACCTTCATATTAGAATAGAGTACATTGGATTCTTGCTTCTCAATTCTTGTGATGCTTTACTAAGAATGTGTTCCACCTCCATCCAGGTTAATGCAAAAGATATAAAGTTTCCATCTCTTTTAATGGCTGAATAGTATTCCATGGTATTCACATACCATAGCTTGTTAATCCATTCCTGGGTTGACGGGCATTTAGGTTGTTTCCACATTTTGGTAATTATAAATTGAGCTACAATAAACAGTCTAGTGCAAATGTCCTTAGAATAAAAGGATTTTTTTTTCTAGTTTTTTTGCTGGGGCGGGGTTTGACTCTATCACCTCTGATATATGGGACCAGTGCCCTTTGAGCCACAGGCACTGCTATAATAAAAGGATTTTTGAATGGGATTGCAGGATCAAATGGGAGGTCTAATTTGAGTTCTTTGAAGATTCTCCATTCTTCTTTCCAAAAAGGTTGTATTAGTTTGCAGTCTCATCAGCAGTATAAAAGTGTTCCCTTCTCTTCATATCCACACCAGCATCAGCAGCTTTGAGACTTTTTGATGTAGGCCCTTCTCACTGGGACTAGGTGATATCCCAGAGTGGTTTTGATTTTCATTTCTCTGATGATCAGGGATAATGAACATTTCTTCATAAGTTTCTTAGTCATCCATCTGTCTTCTTTACAGAAGATTCTATTCATGTCTCTTGCCCATTGACATATGGGATTATTGGGTCTTTTTTTGTTGATAAATTTGAATTGTCCATAGATCCTGATTATCAAGCTTTTGTTTGATTAAAAAAGAAACACATACAAAAATATACTATGAAGGAAAAAAGGAGGAGGAGAGCAAATGTTGGCTAATAACAAAAAAAAAATTAAAAACAACAGGGAAAGAAAGAGGTAGGTATTCTCAATTGTACAATACACCAGCTACAAGACCCTTTTACAGCATGCAGTGAAGAAATCAAGGGATGACTCAAAATAAAGGCTCAATTATAGGAAAACCTAACCTGAAAGAATTAATTAAATAAATTTATTTTATTTAAATATAAAACTATATTCATCCCTTTGCAAATGAGAGTTATGAGTGGAATGAAAATATTCTAAATCTTAATGACAAACAAATAATAGCTAAGTAAAAATATAGGAGGGAAGGAAGAGTGTATTGCATAATAAAAAAGCTAATTTCCTTTTTCAATAATAAAAAGTGAGTGATATTGACTAAAACATTTAAGGTTAAGCACAGTGCATTCAGATGTGATTTCATGTAGAAATTTTAACTTTAAAGAAATCTATAACATGAAATACCTCGTAGGTGAGTAAATCTCTAATGTTCAGCCTCTCTTTAAGGTTAATTTCAATTTTTCTTCTGCTTAAGTGTACTTCTAAATTAAAACTAGCATTTACCATACGATGGCACTTAGCATATCTGTATGCCATTTAACATATCTGTGTATCAATATGTCTATGTTTTGCAGTATCTGGAATGATGACAGTCCCCTTATGGTAACGATGGTTATTTCTGGATGTGTGATTTTGGAGGTGATTTTCTACTTCTTTGTATTTTTTTCCTACTGCTTTCATTATTCACAATGAACATGTTTAACAGCTACCCACACATACACACAAAATTCCAGTTTCTAACATGCTTTGGAGATGGCCTTCTCCAGGTTATGAACAAGAAAGGTTCATAGGTTTGTTCTTAAGTTTAATTTGCATGTAAGTTGGAACAGGTACATTTCCCTGTTACCTGTAATAGCTTCTGCTTGTGAGTGCCAATCGTATGCCATTCTGATGTTTGAAACTCGGGGACTCACTGTAATAGCCTCTGTTCTTAAGTGGGAGTTATCTGCAAATCAGATGTTTGTAATTTGGAGACTGCTTTTATACTGACTATTCATCTACTAGTTTTGTGTTAAACGTTCTAACTGAAGCCAGGCTAAGAGAGAGACTGGCATGTGACAGGAATTTCCCTCCCCTTCCTGTTCAGCAGGCAAGTATCATGGACGGTCCTGGCACGTGTCCTCTGCCCTCATCACTGGTCCACGAGGCAGGCAGCACAATGGCTTCTTTTTGCTTCTTTTGAGACAAGGGAGCCCTCCCATAGAATTAGGTACATCCAGAAAATACAACGCAGTGGGTGTCAGGCTCCTGTGTAGCTAGTTCCTCTGTCAGCACAACACATCAAGAGCTGCAGGTGTGCACACTCATGCCTCCCTAGCTGAGACGGGTGCTGGCTTATCCAAGCTGAGCAGAAAAATGGAGAGAAAACAGCTTCCATGGAAAATATCCCAGAGACCTGCTACAAATGGGACCTGGCTTGGGTCCTCTTTAATAAGTGGCATTAGATAAGAGTGGTAAAGTGAGAATTCCAATGTAAATCTCTGTCAGGAGGGTGTCAAAAAATGTGCACCTATTTTAAGAAAGGAAAAAACTGTATTAAAATTATAATACTCAGCTCTGGCACCTGTAGCACAGTGGTTATGGCGCCAGCCACATACACCAGAGGTGGCGGGTTCGAACCCATCCTGGGCCAGCTAAACAACAATGACAACTGTAACAAAAAATAGCCAGTGTTGTGGCAGGCAACTATAGTCCCAGCTTCTTGGGAGGCTGAGGCAAGAGAATTGCTTAAGCCCAAGAGTTTGAGGTTGCTGTGAGCTGTGACACCATAGCACTCTACTGAGGGCGACATAGTGAGACTCTGTCTCAAAAAAAAAAAAAGAAGGAGGGCGCCTGTAGTTCAAAGGAGTAGGATGACAGCCCCATATGCCAGAGGTGGTGGGTTCAAACCTGGCCCCAGCCAAAAACTGCAAAAAAAAAAAAAAAGCAAAACAAAAAACCAGTAATACTCAATATAAACCAATAACATTTTTCTTGTATATTATATTTTGTGTCTTTTGTAATTACAGAAGTCAAATACAACTAAAGATTTTTCCTCTCTCTTAAAATGTATTCAAAAATTTTTTGACATCATCTCTCTCTCTCTCTCTCTATATATATATATATATGTATAAATATAGGTATATGTATGTTTATATATGTAGAATTATAGATATTTTTATTAAATCTTTCCCTGAACAGAAGTTTTAATGGGGGAAGACAATAACATGTGAAACTTGAACATTCTAATGTCATAAAATTCCATGCCATTGGAATTCCATAACATTTTACATTATCTTCCTGGGCAATTCTTTCCACATTCCAGGCTTCAAAGATCTGCATGCTGAGACACTGAAATCTCTATCTCTCCTCCAGGCCTCTTGCCTAAACTTCAGACCCATCTGTTCAATTTCTTCCTGGGCAGTCTATCCCAAATTCAGCATGTAAAAAATTCAAATGTATCTCATCACAACTTGTTTTTTGTCTTCATTTGTTCAATAATTATTATTTGAATACCTCCTATAGGCCAAGCCTACGGTAGATGCTGGGAATACAGGGACACACATTCCTGGCTTCTGGAAGTTCAAGGTTTAACATAGAAGGCTGAGAAATAAATGAGTACAACACAAGCACAGGGATGGATCCAGGATGGGCCATCTGTGTAACCCAGGTGTTTACACCTATGGGACGAGAGGATAAATTAGTGATGAGGAAACTCATAAACAATACAAGGTTTGAGCTCTCAAAGAATTAACAAGACAACCCCTGCTCCTAGGCAACTCCTCCTTCTGCTACAGATCCATTCGGCCTGACCCACAACTCGTGGCTGCAGTAACTTTCCAGGTCAGCGCCGGCCCTGGAAACTGCCTCCAAGTTATGTGCCTCCCAACAGCGCCATTCTGCAGATTATTCGTTTTGCCCTAGGCCTCTGTTGGCTCTATATTACATTGGTTTTCTGGAGGCCACCTGGTATCCCGGTTGAAACATCCAGATTTGGAAGGATAGCCTCCTCTTTTGCTCAGAGTTTCATGGTCTTTGGGAAATCATTGAACCAACCTCTCTGAAGCTCACCTTCCGATCTGAGAAAGGCTGGTAATTATAACACCAGTGCTTATCCCAGGGGAGAGAGTAAATATCAAATGAGAGGAGGCTTATGAAAGAAAAGTCAAGCACAGCAAGCACACTGATTATTATCTCGGTTAGGTTTGGAGCTGGCGGGGTATGATTCCAGTGCAAATCTTATACATGCTGATCTTGTGAGGGGGATGTGAGGCCTTGGGAACTTTCTCAAAAACATAAATACGAATTTCAATTGAATTTAGTATTAATGTTTTTCCTAGCATCTCTCTGCTCCTAATCCAGCCTGGATTCCATTCCAGCCATTTATTAGCCTTGAACTAGTTATTTACCCTCTTTGGTGTCCTCTTGGGTATCACGGAGATAATTAAACGTACTTCAAAAGGGTATTGCGAGGAACATTCGAAGAAAGGCACAGAAAATACCACGCTGTGATGCTTTCGCCTGCAAGGTCTTAAGCAAGGAAAGCTGCCCCCCTGTGGGCGCCTAGAGGCCTGGAACTGAGCAATGAAAAAGGGGCGCCCGCGCGGGTCTCACGCACCGGCTCTGGGGCCCGGGAGGCAGCAGCGCGGGAGGAGCCCGCCCGGGCCCGGTAGGGGGCGCCGAAGCGCCGCACTGCAGCATCCTCGGCGCGGCCAGGCTGAGCTCGCCTCCTGCCGCAGTCCCTCGGCCTCTAGTCTGAGCGAGCACCCGGGAGGAGACCCCAGCCGGGCCACCGACACTCGCTGCTCCTGCGGCTCCCACCCGCGATCGCAGCCCAGCCACTCGGAAAGGCAGCCCGCAGCCTGTGCTGTGCAGCGTGGGAGGGCTTCCCGATCTCCAGGGACAGATTCGGAACTTGCAGGGGACCGCGGCTCACCCGGCCTGGAGAGTGTGAACAGGTGAGTGTCACACACGTGTCCAGGTGGCTCCTTCGGGACGACTTTCTGCAGACTTACCCAAGCCCTTGAGCGCTTGGCCTCTGAGTCAGTCCTCTTGTTCACCGGGTCCTCCTCCTAGGACGGCTTTGGGGGTTCTGTGGAGAGAGATGTAAACGCCAGCACCCGGGGTTGACAGCGCTCTCTCAGCGGAGACCAGAACGCCCTTTTGACTTAGGCTGCATTTACTCCCTAGGATTGAAAGCAAGTGACCTACAGTCCGCAATGGGTTTGTTTATCATTGCAAGGTACCTGTTGATTTCGGAGCAAGGCTGCAGGCAAGGGGCTTGTACAGTTACCCTTGGCACACTGGGTACTGCGTTATGATAAGATGAAGGAGAATTCCCGGGAATGAGACTAGAAAAACTTGACTTCAGAGCCACAGAAGGGGCTGCCAAAAGAAAACGGACTCTCATTCCCACGACCAGACTAGGGTCTTTACTTCCCTTAAGCAGCTGCTCTTTATTTTGATGAGACCCTAAAAACAGAAGTTAGAAACACAATTACCTTTTAAAGATGCTTGCTTACCCCTCCCCCACCAGGAGGAAGTAGAAAGCATGAACCTTGGTAAATATAGTCTTGGGAATGATATATTAGGAATTAAACCTTTCTTTAAATAAGTAAATAAATAAGATTATTAGTGATCCAAATGTTATAGGTCTCCAGAATGTAAGCTCCTCAAAGGGAACTACTTTTTTTTCTCTAGGCTTAGCACAACTGCGGAATGAATCAATAAATGCTTTTCATAATAATACCTCCTTATTTGGAGACCAACTTTTTTCTTTTTTTCCTTCTTCTTAACGTTTCCTTTAATTATTTTCACGTTTCGGGGAAAAAAAAAAAACCCCACTATACCTTTATCTAAATACGTAGGTGTGACTTTACCTTTCGGAGTGATAAGAACAGAGAAGTTTTTGTCGTAATTAAGCATTGTCCACATAAAAAGTGAATGGCAACTTTTAGACCTAGTCAGATTATTTCAGCACAAATTAGAACAAATGAGTTTTCTTAGATCCGTGTTATGGAAGATCGTGGATTATGAATTTTATGGAACATCAGAAACTTGGCAACAGTTTACTTATTACAACGATTTATACATTTATCTTTGTTCCGTATCTTGTTAAATGTAACTTCTTGCATTTTCGTGTGAGAAATAAATGCTGAACTTGTGTCAGTTTCTTGCCTTCCTTTAAGTGATTTTTCTAAACATATCAGAAGGTTGACAGTAACCAGCTGTATCTTTATTAGGTTATAAACGGGGAAAAAATAACCCATAAATTTCTTTTTCTTTTGTGAAACTCCTGTGTCTCGGAGGCCTTTGGGGGGTTACTGAACTATTTGACTAGTTTTAAAAAGAAATGTAATGGCTACTTTCATGAAACATTAATCAGACAGATAATTACTTGAATTTTACAAACATGAGTATGAACAGTTTTGCAAGAAATAGCAAATTATTGTTTATACTAGATCCAGAATGCTTGCTAACATCTATTTTCATTTAGAACATATGTAGTTGATGCATCTCAATATATTATGTTTCTGTGATAAGCACTGAACCTTAACATGGGGGCCTTTTCTTAAGAATCCATGTAAAATGACAAGTAAAGAAATTCTTTTATCTTTAGCCAGAAGCCTGGGACTGGACAGAGTGCAGATGTTTCAGCTTCTGGTTTTTGTTCTATTAATGATTACTAAGTTTCTTCATTTGAGGGATGAAGTAAACAATAGCTAATGTTAATGCTGACCTTTTCTTCAGAGAAAGCTCTGCCACAATGAAAATCAGCAAATACAAAATTTGTTAGGTTTAGCGCCATGGCTTAAATATATAATGAAAAAACAATTACATGGTAATGTCTTTGTAGAAACACTTCTCAGAAGGTTTTTCACTTTTTCCTTTCTCTTGAGAAGTTGTTTCTAAAAATTTGTAGATGACAAAAGTCTGGCAGAAGCAGTTAACACATTTAGATAACAGACTTAGGTTTCAAACATATCCTTAAAAACTGGAAAAGTGGATGAATTACGAAGACTGATGTGATTGGCTTTAAAAACTGAAGTCTTATACAGTAGAACCTCCATAGAGGACCATCTCCCTACAATGTCACCTCTTTAAGTTGACCTAATTTTTATAAACTGGACATGCACCAATAGGTTCCTTATGTTGGCCACCTCTATATTGACCAGTTTGTTACTGTTCCTTATAGAGATTCTACTGTATTTAGGTTGAAGCCGTTGATTGAAGAAGTACAGAATGGGGGAGTCTTTAGTCCATGTAGAAGATGGGAGCCTTAATGTGTGAGTGGAGGTACTTAGTACAACCACAGAGTGCAGATAAGGGATATTGAAAATCTCAGAGAACTTACACTGCATCATTTTGTTAGGTCATATCTCAAAGTAGAAGCAGTGGTTACTGAGTTTTTTGAGTGATTAAAGTATTGAGACTTTTCAATGCATTATGGTGAAAAGGGAAGATAAGGGTAAAAAACATAAGAACACAGAACCCGTTAAAAGCAAGTGAACACACTGGGCCTCCTTTGCCTAGGAGGGAACAAAGGGCCCTAATAGATGCTAGGCTTCCTGAAGGGTTAAGGAAAAAGTTGAATTGTTTTGAGCTATTTCATAGAGGGGAAATCAAGACAAATGAGTAGAAGCCACAGGGAGACAAATTAGAACTCAATATAAGAAAAATAGTTTCTCCTAACTAGAGACTTGAAGCAGCTTTTAGAGGTAATAAACCTACTTCTCATACCTGGAAGTGGTAAGTCAGGCACAGGATGGTTTTCTACTCCTAAGGAGACATTCTTCAAGGGCTGAAGGATTCCCTTGTTTGATTCCCAAGGCACTTTCTTTTTTTTTTTTTTAATTTATTGTTGGGGATTCATTGACGGTACAAGAAACCAGGTTTCACTGATTGCATTTGTTAGGTAAAGTCCCTCTTACAATTGTGTCTTGCCCCCAAAAGCTATGGCACCCCCCACGACGGGGGG
>CAUYQV010039342.1:0-14272 GCA_963574575.1 Galagoides demidoff | reverse complement strand
GGTACTAGTACCTCTTGAAAGGTTTGATAGAATTCAGATGTGAAGCCAAAATGGTCCTGGACTTTTCTGTTTAGGGAGATTTCATATTGTTGATGCTATTTCAGTGGTTGATATAGGTCTATTCAAGATTTCTAATTCTTTGCGGTTGAGTCTAGGAAGGTGGTGTACTTCCAGGTATTGGTCCATTTCCTTCATATTTTCATATTTCTGGGAGTAGAAATTTGTATAGTAATAATTGAGGATTTTTTGAATTTCTGAAGTATCTCTTGATATTTCCCCTTTATCATTTCTGATAGACAGCATCAGAGATTTTACTTTTCTATTTCTAGTTAGGTTGGCCAAATGTTTAGCAGTTTTGTTAATTTTTTCAAACTTTTTATTTTGTTGGTCTTCTGAATGGTCCTTTTGTTTTCAATTTCATTTAATTTTGACATAATTTTTGTTATTTATTTTCTTCTGCTGGGTTTGGGGTTGGAATGTTCTTCCTTTTACAGTTGCTTGAGATGAACCAATAAGTTGTTGCCTTCCTCTCTTTCTGTTTTCTTGATGAAGCCTTCCAATGCTATAAATCTTCCTCTTAGGACTGCCTTTGCTGTATCCCTCAGGTTTTGATAGTTTTGTGTCTTCGTTATCATTTAATTCCAAAAATTTGGTGATTTCCTTCTTAATGTCATCTTTGACTTAGCTATCAGTCAGCCTAAGATTATTTAGCTTCTATGACTTTGTTTGCATATAGAGATTCCTACTGTTGTTGAGTTCAACTTTTATCCCATGGTGGTCCAAGAAGATATAAGGAATAATTTCCACACTTTTAAATTTGTTGAGGTTAGATTTATGTCTCCGGATATGCCCTATTTTGGAGGATGACCTGTGGGCTGATGAGAAGAATGTATATTCAGTTTTATTAGGGTGAAATGTTCTGTAGAGGTCTTTAAAGTCCATTTGTTCTAGGGTCAGGTTTAAGTCTAATATTTCTTTATTTAGTTTCTTCTTGGAAGACCTACCCAAAACTGTCCAAGGGGTGTTAAAATCTCTAACTATCATAGTAGAGGAAGATAACAAGTTGTCCATATCCATTAGGGTTTGCTTTATGAATTGAGAAGCATTCTGGTAGGGTGTGTAAATGATCATTATCAAAATATCTTCATGGTGGGTGTTTACCTTGACAAATATGTAGTGACCTTCCTTATCTTTCTTTATCTTTGTTGGTTTAAAGCCAACTGTATCTGTTACTAAAATTGTGACCCCTGCTTTTTTCTGGTTTCCATTTGCCTGTATTATAAAAGTCCATCCCTTCACCCTGAGTCTATTTTTATCCTATAGGGTAAGATGAGATTCTTGTATACAACAGGTATCTTGTTTGAGTTTATGTATCCAGTCAGCCAGCCTGTGTCTCTGTCGAGGACAATTTAAACCATTCACATTAATTGGGAGAATTGACAAGCCTGGTTGTATTTTGGGTGCCATGATTTTCAGATTTCCAGTGGACAATTTTAATCTTTTCACCACTGTGGAAGTTGAGTTTTGTTCAAAATATTTCTGGGTGAGTTTACTTTGGCGGTAGAGCATTGCACTGGTCATTGTGGAGGATGGGTCTGAGAATATCCAGGAGATCTGGTTTAGTTATGACAAATTTGTTCAACATGTCTATATCATTAAAGTATTTGATTTCTCCATCATAAATGAAACTCAGTTTAGCTGGATAAAGGATCCTGGGATGGAAGTTGTTTTGTTTTAATAGATTGAAGGTTGATGACCATCTTCTTTAGGCTTGAAACATTTTGACTAAGAGATCTGCAGTTATTCTGGTATTTCTCCCTTTGTACGTGATTCTTTCTTACATCTGGCTGTGTGCAGAATTTTCTCCCTCATCTTAACTTTGGCAAAGTTAAGCAGAACATGTGTACAAGATGCTTTATTTGGATTGAGTCTTGCTGGGGTTCTGAAACTGTCTGCTATCTGAAGTTCTGTATCTCTTGCAATGTTTGGGAAATTCTCCTCCAAAATCTCTTGGAGTAGATCATCTGTACCTTTCGGATCATCCTCTTCACCTTTGAGAATTCCTATAAGACAAATGTTTGTTATTTTGGAGTGATCCCAGAACTCTCTCAGGGAATGACCAGTTTTTGCTTTCCATTTGTGTGCCTCTTCGAGTGTTTGGGAACGTTCAAAAGCTGTATCCTCTGTTTCAAAGATCCTTTCTTCTGCGTGGACAACTCTATTTCAGAGGGATTCTACTGTATTTTGCAGGTCCTCAACAAACTTTCATTTTCTTGAGCTCTGCTATCTCTTTTCTCATTGTGTCCATATCTTTGGTGACTTGGGCTTTGAATTCATTAATTTCTGGAGACAACTTTAGAACTACTTTTTGGAATTCAATTTCTGTCTTTTCTTCCATTCTATTTATCTTATTTGCAATCCATATTCTGAATTCAGTTTCTGACATAGCTGCCATTTGTCTATGCATGGCATCTTCAATTGTACCTCCTTTGTCATTTCTGGAGGAGGGGTTGATCTACTCTGGTTATTCATATTCCCAGATTTCTTCTGTTGGGTCCACACCATATTAATTTTTCACTGTTTGGTTTTTAGAACTGGTAGGGTGAGATTGAATTAGGGTTCCCAGGTAGTAGAGATAACCCCTTATCGAACTCTAGGCTTTGTAATTGTGGTTTATATCCTACAACATTACAAAGGCCCCTTTCAGAGTTTTGGCAGGAGAATCTGGGGACCTACTTGGTGAGATAGTGAAGGCTAGCTCTGTTTTGCTATCCTAAGAAAGCAAACCATTAAATTTAAATCTGGACTATGAAGAGATACAAACAGCTTCAGCACCCAGCTCCCACCCTTCAGTTCTTTTCCACTACAGAACTTCAAAGATCAACCTCAGAATATCCCTGAGTAGACAGCCCCAGACGTGGGGGCCAACCAAATTGTCTCTGGTGGTGCAAACCCTGCCCAACAGAGAGGGATTCAAGGACGATTCAAAGCAAAGGGATTCAAAGCACAATTGGAGCCAGGGATCCACACTCCCATCCTCCAGACTCAGTCCATATTATTGTCTGCTTCTCTACTCACAGGCCCAGCTGGAGCCAGGGGCTATGCCCCCACCCACCAGTCTCAGTCCGCACACAGCTAGCCTCTGGAATAGGGTCTGGAGTAGTGATTGCTAGACCAGATGAAGCCAGGGGACCACGCCCCCCCTTGCCAGTCTCAGTCCACTGCCAGGCAAGCCTCTGTTTGCAGGCTCTGTTGGAGACAGGGCACCAGGCCTGCCCTCTGATCTCAGTCCACACACAGCTAGTCTCTTCTTGCCAGACCAGATGGAGTCAAGAGACCATGCCCCACCTGCCAATTTTAGTCCACTGCCTGGCAAGCCTCTGGTTGCAGGCTCTGTTAGGGTCAGGGTACCATGCTCTGCCCACAGGTGTCAGTCCTCACCTGATAAGCCTCTGCTCACCAGCCCTCGCTGGAGACAGTGGAGCATGCCCTAGCCCTCAGGACTTGGTTCACACCCAGTAAGCCACTGCTCAAGGGTTCTGTTGGAATCAGGAGACCATGCCCTTTCCCTCAGGTAGCAGTCCACAGCTATCAAGCCAGCAGGGACCAGCTCTGTCTGCGGAAACTCAGTCCACATGGGGCAACCACTCTTCTGCTGTGGGTGCCATCAAAATTTGGGGTTCTGTACCCTGTCCAATCACACACAGCCCAAATCGAGGGTCAACACTACCACTGGCCAGGCATAGCCATAACCAGGGGACTGCTTCTCCTCCCTCCAAGTGTCCCTTTCTTCCCACACCCTCTTTTTTCCCATTAATCACAGATTCTGTCCTGACAGATGGCTGACCACACTATGCCCAGGTCTCTCAGGACAAGACCCAATACTTTGTGCTCTGCAGGGGACAGAACTTCAGACCACCACGGAGGGGGAAATGGTGGACTGGGAGTTTGAGTTTCTGGGGGAAAATATCTGTTCAATTTTATGCCTGTCAGGGTGGTGTCTATGTTCATAAGTGGGACCTCCCTGGAGAAAGAGACCTGGAGTTTAACAGATCTCTCCAGCGAGGTAAAATGAGAGATCTTTTGCTCTCTGCTAGTTCGCAGATATCCTGCAGCAGACCTCCTGCTTGGGGGAGGGTTCTCCCATCCTTTAGTCAATATACTTTGTACCTGTAATTTGTTTTCTTGAGTGTTTGGAGTTACAGCTTGCCGAAGTTCTTTCGTGGCTCAGCTCCCCATCTTTGGCTTTGTAGAGTTTGATTGCATCCAGTTTTTCTTCCTCTTCTCAGGAGCCTCTGATGAGGGTTGCTACCAGTTGGCCGTTTTTCCAGAATTCCTTTTTCCTGAAAAATTACATATACATTGTAAGCTGCAATGTCAAGGATGTTCAAGAAAATTGTCTGGGGCCAATGCCAAGTTTCTTGACCACAGGAATATGCTGCCAAACATATATCAAGTGTGCTAACACATGCTTTATTAGCATTATAAAAGTGGATATCAAGCTTGTTACCTGTCGCTTTCATATCTTCATGCTATGTGGAAAGTACCATACCTACCTTTCCAATCTTTGAAACACAATTTATTAGTATCACATAAGAAAAGAAGGCAAATATTATTGTATGAGGCATAGAGATTTTCACCAATGTTGGCCTGAGTTCTAGAAACAAATCCCTTTTACAAAAGTGAACAGTACCAACTGTGGTTATATTCTTTGGAAATGGGGCAAAATCCAGGGTGATGAAGGTAAACTTCATCAGGATAATATTTTTTTCAGACTTTACATAGTAATATTTCAGACTTTCGGGGCAATATTTTTCAGATTGATACAAATGACAGTTCTGAACCAGTCTTTTGACAATCTTGGACCCACTATTGTAATTTCTTGGAAGGTTATTTAATTTCCTTGCATATGGCTCTGATGTAAACAGTAGTTTGTAGAAGCATCACCCCTCAAAATCACTGCAATTCCATACTTCCCAGGTTTAGTTGGTATATAAAGTATGGAAAATGCCCATGTAAAGACACCAATTCCTCATTGACAGTAACATACGCATGAGGACTTCAGTAAAGTGAGAGTTTATTCATAACCGTATTTCAAAGTCTCAAACTGGAGCAAACTTATCATGCTTTCTACAATCTTCAAGTGTTGCAGCAGCATCAAAACATAGACATTTCAGTAGAGGCTGTGTTCTGTGTTCTGAAAAAGTAGCATGGTAAACTTGAAACATTTCCTCACTGAAATAACTCAGATATTGTATATATTTTGCTGGTACACACCACTATTTAGAAGAACTCCAATTCGTCTGAATATGTCTTATATCACTAACCACCCCCCCTTAATTTGGGGTGAGTACATCCTTACCTGACTCTTTGACTAAATATAGTTTCTGGGTTGTAAACTTGATAATTACATCCACAGTTTAATTATCAATAAATAATTGGAAAGCATCCAATTGATTTTGAGTTTTATTCCCAGTTGTACTTCTGATTGTGTCCTCAGAATAGTAGCTTATTGCCATTTCCCCTGATCCTTTATCAGCTGTGAGTTATCTGAGAAGTAGGTTGTTATTTTTCTACAACTGGGTGTGGATTTATTTTGGGGGCTCCATATTTTACATTTCTTTTCTCTTTCATCATCATCATCTTCCTCTTCATTCTCTTCCACAAAACTAAAAATTTCACATTCTGCTTCTACAAATTTTTCTTTTTCACTCTCTGAACTAATGAAAATGTCCTTTTCATTTCCTTCAAAATCTGACACTAATAATTTTTACTCTATCTCAACTACCAACAAATTATATTGACTCTTTACCATATTTGTGTCTGTATCATGAGAAAAAAATAAGTCATTGCTTGACATAATTGGATTTACAGAATTATCAGGTATTCTATATTTTCAGTCATATATACATCAATCATCACCAAAATACTTATACCGCTTACTAATGTAAATATGAAAAACACTAAGAAAAAAATTGAAACCACAACTCCTCACATAAAGAAGTATAAAACAAAACAATGGTGGGGTTAGTCCATAACCTCCCATTAGTGACTGTTAAGTTGGGCTATATAATAGTTAATGTTTTTATGCTCTAACATATAAGATTTCTTCTGTTAACGAAAGAAAGAAATTTAGGGTACTTGTGTGTATTCTCAACTCGAAGATCAATCAACTCTTTCTGTTCTGACACAATTTCACATCATTTTAACTCCAGGCATAGTCTAAATAGTGTAATGTGTAGGAGACCTTATCAGCTCATTTATTCTGGAAACATTCCCTTTTAATTAAAGATAACTTAGCACTTTATTTTAAATAACAAAATGCCTATTTTGTTTAATAAAATGTTTTTAGGAGCTCAGTAAATATAATTTCCAAAACTAAGAACAAAACTATTAAATCATTTTCAGGGTACAGAACACCATAAATTTATTGATTCAATACAACAGGCAGATTTTGTGATAGAATCAGAATGCAGAAAAATTTAAACTAAACAAAAACTTCAGGAAATGGGTATTTATAAATCTTTGGTTAACAATGGCTTAATTTTATAAGAGATGTGGTCTTTGAATATTTGATTTTGTTTACAAAAATAATAATTTTTAGCTAAATGTGATGGCTCTCTGGGAAACCAAGGCAGGAGGATCATTTGAGTTCAGGAGTTTGAGACAAAAGTGAGAAAGAGTGAGAACCCATCTCTACTTAGAATAGAAAAATTACATGCGTGTGATGGCAGGCACCTGTAATCTCAGCTACTCAGGAGTCTGAGGCAAGAGGATCACTAGAGCCCAAGATTTAGAGATTTCTAAGAACTAGCTGAGGCCAAAGCACTCAACCCTAGGTGACAAGAGTTACACTTTGTCTAAAAGCAAAAACCCAGAAACAAAAAATTTCTCAAATATCAGCAGAACAATATACTTCTTTATTTTTACCCCTGGAAAGATATTTTTCCTTTGATAATTCAGAACCCCGCTTTTCCTTTTTTAAGTTTATTGATCATTTTTTTAAACAATGGCACCCATGAGATGCTAATTCTTTTAAAGTTTCTTGTAATTTTTCTCCAATGAACCTAGGATTTATGATAGAGAAGATACCTAAACATGCTAAGAATGAATGAGAGAATTCATTGATGAATAATTCAGCAAGTATTTACATTTTCAGCTCTAGTAAGAACCAGAAACAATCACTGTCTGAAAGAGCTCACTGTTTAAAACACAGCAGTTCAAGTACTGATTCTGAACCACTGTGAGCCTTCATTTCATCTTTCAAGATGTGCACAGATACTGGTTTCTTCTGAGGGGCAAACAAAATCTATCCTTACATTATGAAATTATTTGTACTCTTCATCAGAGCTATGTTGAAATCTGTACGTTTGAAGTTGATGCTTTGCTTTCTCTAATTGCCTTCTGCTACTTAGAACTATGTCAAGCATACTTTTTTCTCTTCAGTTCTCCTCAACATACCCTCTGAAGTTCAGTGTATCCAGCTGGCTCTTTCTATCACACTCTGCTATAGCATACTGGTCCCTATCACTGTTGTCCCTTGCTTCTTTCCTCCTTACAAGAAGTTTGATCATCTGAGATTCCCCATCTTGCCTCTCCTGGCTTTTTCGTCATTTAGGTGACTAATATTAGTCCTTCTTTAAAAGCTGAGTCTTCCTTCATCATTTCTAAGGGTTTTGTAGTAGAATCCCTGGTGTTTTCCAGATATAAAATCATATCATCTGTGAAGAGTGAAAGTGTGGTCTCTTCTGGCCCTATATGAATACACTTGATTGCCTTTTTCTTCCCTAATTATGATAGCTAAGACTTCCATTACTATGTAAAAAAACAGTGGAGACAATGAGAACTTTGCCTGGTTCCTGATGTGAGAGGAAATAATTTCAATTTTACTTCATTCGATACAATATTGTCTGTAGGTTGGCTGTAGATGGCCTCTATCAGTTTAAGAAAAGTCCTTCCATACTAATTTTCTTAAGTGTTCTGATCATGAATGCATGCTGGATATTACCAAAAACTTTTTCTGCATCAATTGAGAGAATCATATGGTCTTTGTTTTATAATTTTTTTATGTGATGAATTATATTTAGACATTTATGTATATTGATCCAGCCTTGATCCCACTTGTTTATGGTGTACAGCAGTGTCTCAGGTTACAAAACCAACACTCATAAATCTGTAGCCTTTATATATACCAATAATAGTCAAGCTGAGAAACAGACAATGACTCTATTCCATTCATAGTAGTGCCAAAGAAGATGAAATATTTGGGAATTAACAAAGGATGTGAAAGTTCTCTATAAAAAGAACTATGAAACTCCAAGAAAAGAAATAGCTAAAGATGTTAACAAATGGAAAAACATAAAATACTCATGTCTGGGAAGAATCAACATTGTTAAAATGTCCATATTACTCAAACAGTATACAATTTTAATGCAATCCCTATTAAAGCTCCACTGCCATACATTAAAGATCTCAAAAAAAAATACTTCATTTTATATTGAATCAGAAAAACCTCAAATAGCCAAGACATTACTCAGAAATAAAAACAAAGCAGGAGGAATTATGCTACCAGTCCTCAGACTATACTATAAATCCATAGTGATCAAAACAGCAGGGTACTGGCACAAAAACAGAGGTAGATTTATGGAATAGAATAGAGAACCAAGAGATGAACCCATCTACTTACCGTTATTTGATCTTTGAGAAGCCATTTGAAAACATTCAGTGGGGGAAAAGATTCCCTGTTCAACAAATGCTGCTAGGTCAACTGGCTGGCAACCTGTACAAGACTGAAACTGGACCCACACCTCTCACCATTAACTAGGATACACTCTCACCAGATGAAAGATTTAAACTTAAGACTTGAAAATCTAAAAATACTAGAAGAAAGTGCAGGGAAAACTCTTGAAGAAATAAGCCTGGGCGAATATTTTATAAGGAGGACCCCCCAGGGCAATTGAAGCAACATCAAAAATACACTACTGGGACCTGATCAAACTAAAAAGTTTTTGTACAGCCAAGAACACATTAAGTTAAGCAAGCAGACAGCCCTCAGAATAGGAGAAGATATTTACAGGTTATGTTTCCAACAAAGGTTTAATAACCAGAATCCACAGAGAACTCAAATATATTAGCAAGAAAAGAACAAGTGATCCCATCTCAGGGTGGGCAAGGGACTTGAAGAGAAACTTCTCTGAAGAAGACAGGCACATGGCTTACAGACACATGAAAAAATGCTCATATCTTTAATCATCAGAGAAACGCAAATCAAAAGTACTTTGAGATCTCATCTAACTCCAGTAAGATTAGCCCACATCACAAACTCCAAAAACTAGAGATGTTGGCATGGATGTGGAGAAAAGGGAACATGTCTACATTGCTGTTGGAAATGCAAACTAATATGATATGTTCCTTTTGGAAAGATGTTTGAAGAACACTTAGAGATCTAAAAACAGGCCTGCCATTTTGTCCTACAATTCCTCTACTAGGTATATATCCAGAAGAACAAAAATCACATTATAATAAAGATTATATGTACCAGAATGTTTATTTCTGTCCAATTAATAACTGCTAAGTCATGGAAGAAGTCCAAGTGCCCATCGACCCATGAATGGATCAATAAATTGTGGTATGTGTACACTATGGAATATTATGCAGCCTTCAAGAAAGATGGAGACATTACCTCTTACATCTTTACATGGATGGAGCTGAAACATATTCTTCTTAGCAAAGTATCTTAAGAATTGAAGAAAATGTATCCAATGTACTCAGTCTTACTATGAAACCAATATGAAAGCTATAACCCAATTATAGCCCAAGAATATGGGGAAAGGAAAGAGGGAGGGGAGGGGAGTGGGTAGGATGGGAGGAGGGAGAGTAATTGATGGGACCACACCTACGGTGCATCTTACAAGAGTACATGTGAAATTTACTAGGTGTAGAATATAAATGTCTTAACACAATAACTAAGAAAATGTCGTGGAGGCTATGTTAACCAGTTTGATGAAAACATTTCAAATTGTCTATAAAACCAGCACATTGTAAGCCATGATTGCATTAATGTACACAGCTATGATTTAATTAAAAAAAAGCTGAGTCTTCAATAAGTATAACTTACCATCATTTCCAATCAGCTTTGATCTTCAGATATTCTTTATTTTTAATTTTTTTTATTCCATGAATATTTACAGAACATCAACTATAGGCAAAACATTGACATAATCATTGAAGATAACATTGGGACAAATATATCAGTTTTATCAGGAAACAAAAGCATTATCTACAAATCAATTATGAGATAAGTGTACTCATTACCACCACTCCGATCTTCAGATATTCTTTGCAACAATATTCTATTCCTGAATGATGCTTAGAAATATCTTTTTTAAAAAAGATTTCTTAATAATTACTCTTTTTAAGGTTTTTATTAGAGAGATTGATAAAGAAATGCAAAGCTCAGTTTCTAGTGTATTGTTAATTCCTACTATTATAAGTATTAAAACTTGGTATGGGAAATCAATTTATATATATAAAGTTTACATTAAAAACTTCACTTTTATTTATCTAACAAATGCAATCTGTGTAACCTGATTCTTTATACCTTCAATGAATCCCAAACAATAAAAAAGAAAAGAAATTCAATTTTTGTTTATTTGATATTAAATTGAAATTTATATAACAGACAAGGTTTGAAACTTAAACTTAAATGATAAAATGTTAAGACAGATGAATATTTACTGATGTGTCTGGTGCATTCATCATAAACTACTATATATATTTAATTGACAATCAAATTATGAGTTTGCAAATTAGACAGTATCAAGCCAAACCATCATCCACGATCCCTAATCCTTTTATATTTTAACTGAGACGATCATATAAGATTTAGTTTTAATTTTCTAAATGTTCTCAGAAAGAATTATGAGAAACCTCCTCCAGTTACAAAACACAGCTGGATAATCTATTTACTCCAAAAGAACTACCTGTTTGTGCTGTGAAGTAGCAGTCAGAGACACTTCTGTGGTGGTAGTTCCTCAATTCTAAGCACTGCCTCTTCACATGAAGTGTGTGAACAAAAAGGAACAGAAAAGTTACTTGTCATTAGTCAATTGACTTCTGGTGCTCTCACTGATTATTCATTGCCTGATTTCGAGTTCACAACAACATAAAATATCAATATTTATTCTGAAAGGAAGTCATACAATCCAATAGCAAACACTAACCACTTCCAGCGTGATCTCTAGGAATAATTTGCAGCTCTGAACACACTTTAGGAAAATTATTCCAACAGACCATGCAGGATTTATTCCTATTCCATCATTCATAATAACTGCACTTGTTGCAGTAGGAACTTTAAATTCTGGTGCTGTAAAAGGTGTACTTTCAGGAACACCAAGTACTTTGCACAGCAGTTGAAGGTGCAACATGAGTGTGATTTTTTTTTTTTATGAGTGTGATCTTAAAGTAAACTGCCAACATGATGTGGCTGGTGTACACAGAAAACTCAATCAACTCTGCCAACAGGCTCCACTTCCTCCTAGGTGGAGGCAGTAAACCGCCCTACCCACCAATGCTCCTTTTTACTATGTCAAATGTCTTCCTGGCCCACTGCTTTACTGTATGCAAAACTTAAGACTCTTTGCTCTTTAAACTGCTGTCATTTTTACTCAGATATGAAGTCATATGCACTTCCTTCACCATTTGGCACAAATCTGCCCTTTAGTGACCTAAAGCGATTTATCAAGAAAGCAGCTGGCTTGGGAGATGCCATGAAGGTCACTTTGCTAGGGCTACAACTTCCAAGTACCAGACTGGGTGTCTCATACAATAGAAATTCATTGTCTCACAGTTCTGGCGACTGGAATTCCAAAACCAAGGTCTCACAACTTTTGTTTCTTCCAAGGGCTGCTAGGAAGAATATATTCTGCCAGCTTCAAGTGTTCCTTGGATTGTAGAGATGGCCAAGTTCTCTCTCTGCCTTCACAACATCTTCCCTCTGTGCATGTCTGACATCCCATGTTCTTGACTGGAAGATAGGCCTGATGTGGTATCTTCAACACTGTCTCCATTCTGACTGCCTTCCATATCAGCACTGAGACTCACAGTATCTGAAGTGCTCTTGTGTTGTAGCTTGTTACTTTCAGTATGAACATCTAAGGATGATTTTTAAAGAATGGACTTTGCCTTGGAAGATGTGGCTTTCATCTTTGGAGTTAAAATCCTTCCAAAAGTTTTCTTTGTTTCAGTCATATACTTTTTACAGGCCACTTTGTTATCAGAATTTTTTTCTAATATGAATTTGGAGCACATAAATTGGTGTAGATTACTGAGTGAAAGGGAGGCAAGATAAACCTTAGATGTTTTTCCTAAAACATAGTCTGTACTGGACTCAGAGATATGTTAGCAATGTTTTCATTTTCTTTATTCATTCTCCTTCATCTGGGGTCTCTGTCTGGAATCCACCTGCCTGGCCACTTTCACTGTTTTTTTCAAACGTAGCACTTTGCAAGCCAAGACATGCTATTATACTTTCTCATTTTGTGCTTACTATTGATAGATACACTTGAGTTTCTTTCCACATTGTTCAAGGCTTAGCTGCCCCTCACAGCTTTTATTCATGACTTTTACTGCCTATGGTGGAGATTTTTGACTGAATTTGGATTATGTATTTTGTAATTCTTTTCATAATTTTTCATATCTATTTTCTAAATTCTCTACAAAGAAAATGAAACTTGTATGTAACATTCTAAGTAATGGTGGTTGTAAAAATCAAAAGGATATCCTATCTATTTTGGAAGCCTGTGTATTTGAACTACATCTGCTTGTCGCTTTTCTAGACTTTATCTCACTTTTCTTTGCAAGAAGTAATTGGGCCTGACTTGGCGTGGTGGCTCATGCCTGTAATCCTAGCACTCTGGGAGGCTGAGGCAGGTGGATTTCTTGAGCTCACGAGTTTAAAATCAGCCTAAGCAAAAGAGAGAATTCCCATCTCTACTAAAAATTGAAAAACTGAGGCAAGAGGATCTCTTGAGCCCAAGTTGGAGGTTGCTGTGAGCTAGGAGGCCATGGCACTCATCCCAGGGTAACAGCTTGAGACTCTGAAAAAAAAAAAGGGCAGCCATTGCATAGAGTGAGGAATATTTTCATATCATCCTAGGTGGGGGAAAACAGAAAGAGAACATACTATACAGTGAGTATAAGTATAAATGGTTAAGATCTTGAGCACTAGATCTGAACTGCCTGTTTCTGTAAGTGACCCAGATCAGGTTTTTGTCCTCTTACTGGGTTGTTACTTTTTGAAGAGATAAGCACCAAGAACTGAGAACACTTTCAACTTTTCATCTGTTAAATGGGGAATATTTATATAGCCTGCCTCATAAGGTTATTTCAAGATTAAATGAACTGATATAGACACAGTGATCAGAATAATGTCCAGTACATAATAAGTCCTCAACAAAGTATTATTATTACTAAACCATGGGGACTTGAATTGTGTATTGTGAAGGATCCAGCATTTAAGTTTGCTAGGATCTGCCGTAATTTGCATGTTTTTAAGAATATGGACCTTTGTCATATATAATAGGACTCCAAATACCTGCATTTTTCATTTCTGAAAATAGGATGCTATATCTTCCTTTTTTCCTTCCTTATTTCCTTCCTTCCTTCATTTTTTTTTGTTATTTCCTTTTTTTCTTTATTCTTTCTCTCTCAATTCATTGATTTCTTTCCTTAAAATTCATTTTGTTTAAAACTCTCATTTGGGGATCAATATGGTGCATTCATTTTTTTCCTTGACGGTATCTAGAAACTTAAATACTTCTAAATTTCCCATCTTTGTGCACTAGTTTGTGCACCTAGAAAGTTTATGCAAATAGGATAGCATTTTATATATTTTTGTTTTGTCTTGCACACATGCTTGTCAAGAGATTAGCAAAAAGCTGATGGAATTTTTTCCCTAAACCTTTTAACTTCAAGTAGAAGCAGTAGCTTAAAAAGAAACGTGATTGGCTCAGTGCCTGTGGCTCAAGTGGCGAAGGCACCAGCCCCATACACCTAAGGTTGTGGTTTTGAATCCAGCCCAGGCCCGCTAAACAACAATGACGGCTGCAACCAAAAAGTAGCCAGGCATTGAGGCGGGCGCCTGTGGTCCCAGCTACTTGGGAGGCAGAGGCAGGAGACTCGCTTGAGCCCAGAAGTTGGAGGTTGCTGTGACCTGTGAAACCATAGCACTCTACCCAAGGGAATAGCTTGAGGCTCTGTCTCAAAAAAAAAT